>MUZC01004774.1:1116217-1151420 GCA_002072015.1 Radix auricularia
AAAAAAAAAAAAAAAAAAAAAGAAAAGAAAAGAAAAGAAAAAAAATCCAAGTAACACCGTAAAATAAAATAAAAAAGAACCAAAAGATTAACAAAAGAAAAGAAGATAAGTTATTTTTTAAAAATATTTTATCCAGAAATCGAAACCGCTGCGTATCTATACCTGACATGAACATCTCGTGTTAATGATCTGTGTAAATAATATTTTACCAAGTATTTTAAAACTTTAATAAAGAAAAAGAAACGCAAAAGATTTGTGTGAATAAAAAAATTACAGTGATTTACACCAGGGGTCGGGTAACTTTTTGTCCAAGAGAGTTGTAAACACATAATATTTTGAACAGTAATTCTGTTCGAGCCATACATTATTGTTAAAACTAACAATTCAAGTAATTATCTGCATTTTTGGGTGTAATTTTAACACTAAAAGTACAATAAGTATGTCTCTGAATTCTTTTTAATAACATTGTCATGATGTTTTTATATGCAGATGAAAGGAGTCTGAATAATATTTTTAAATAATCTAAATTTTGTCTCAGAGCCAGATGCAGCCATCAATAGAGCCACGTGTGGCTCGCGGGCCATGGTTTCCCGAGCCCTGATTTACACGATAAGGTTACAAGCTATAAAAGCCATCCCCTTACCCAATCGAAACAATGATAACATCTGACCTCTCCGGCCATTGGAATGATAGTGATACCTTACTTTTAAAACCCACGCAAGCAACTTTCAGTGAGCATTCTACACCAGTACATTTACACCATGTCCTAATACAAGAGACAAAGCAAGTATTTACATCAAAGCTAGGTTAAAAAATACAACACACACAAAAAAAAAAAAAATTAAAAAAAAACTTTTTAGGGGAGTGTTTGGGGGAGGGGCGGGGTTTTTTCTACAAAGAGGAAAGTGACACGATATTTATTTTGTTCTCTTCTCAGACTTACCTATAACCTTGACCATCACCATGGCCCAGTATCCATTTACTGGGCAGCATCCACCCCTTGCCCCAACGCTTGGATTATTGATGAATGAACTATAGCTATATGTCGTATTGATTGGACACGGTCCTTTGATTGGATGAAGAGATCGATATGAAATGAGGAAGGGAGGCAAACAGTTTTAGTGGTCTGGTCCCAGGCTTGTAGTGTCATTTTTTTAATAAAATATCATCCTTTGAAAGCAGTATTTTAACAAAATAAATGCAATTTATGTTCTCATTATTTACACCAGGGAGTAAAATGTTTAAAAATTCTCACTTGACCAATCAGTTTAAGAGACATGGTATATAATATTATTATATATGTTACATAAAAATGGTTATTTGATTTAAAACAACACAATTTGCCTGGGAAAAAAAAGGTATCTATTCGCCTGTCCAACCTTCTTTACTACGCCCACGCCCTTACAAACAACATTTAAATACAATGCAAATCGTTTAACACGGAATTGAAGGGACTGGAGAATTTTTTCAAACTTAAAGAATTTCATGTCGAGGGGTATTAGCAAATATAAATATATTATTTATACTAGTATATTTGTTCTTAAGCGGTTTCCTTCAGTTAAACGTATTTTACTGTATATCCACGATGATAAAGTCTAACTTAGACTAAGTGCTAATTGTTTGAAACATTTAATCTCTCAGAGATGATGACCACCACACAGATTCAGAGGCGTCTCTACACCATTTTGAAAGGAATAAAAAATAAATATACATAATATATATAATATATAAATTAGGGCTGTTATTGATTAATTAAAATTTAATAGTTAACTTTTAAAAAATTACCGAATAATTAATCGATAATTTTGATTAAGCAAAAAATAAGATGTATGACGTCATTAAACTGAAAATTTCAAGGGAAGTAACAAAAACAGGCAATTAACGTTTTTTTAAAAATTTAAGTATAAGAGCTTATTTTAAAGTTTACACTTACAATATCTTTTTTTCTGAAATGCAGAAGTTTGTACGTCAAAAAAGCAAAGTATTACTAATTATTAATAATTAATAATTTATTAATAAATCGGAAAAATTATTTTAAACAACCTCTTCAATTTAATCGCCATTTTATCGCTTAAAATAATTTTAATCGATAATTTTTTTATCGATTAATCGAGAAATTAATCGTTATTTCCGCAACCCTAATATAAATAAATATATTCCCATGGACCCCTATGCTCGTGGGCTCCCGGGCAACTGCCCTACGGGTCTATATTTTGAGGCGGCCCTGCACAGATTGAGTTGCTCCTCCATACTGGCGAGAAGGACGAGGTAGAGAGGCAGGGACTCAGATGCTGGGCGCTGTGACAACCGTCTTAGGAGGAGAGAGTTAATACGCCGGAAGTGCGCCTGATACAAACCAAAACAAGGTCAGCGGCTCGCGCTGGCACAGGTAACCAAAGCGACACAATAATTGATAGGTGGCGTCTGCTGGGGAGCTTATTTGTAAGGTAACAGTGTAGCATTGTTAGTTCATCAGGCGTGTCGCTGAACTACACGCTAGGTGCCAGCAGGTGGTGACACACAGGTGATTCCAACACAGTTAGTGATACACACATGTGAATTTAACAACTAAGACTTATCCTAAAAGCCCAAAGAATAGCTGGGCGTATTGACGCGAGACGAGGAATCTGCATCTGCGAGGATCTGCATCATTACACACCAGGCTGTCAACCATCTTGTTTGTTTAGGTAACCATACTCACTCAAGGTAAATATTCAAATTTATATATATATATATATCAAAAGACACCCCCATTACACACACACAAAATACACTTTGGAATAGAGTCAAATTGTTTTTTTAATGCCTGTTTAAATAAAATATTATTTTAGTAGTGAAGAGACGAAGTACAGTAATATACTTGGAGAGAATATTGTCAACACTGGGAGTATCTTAGGATAAATTATTTAAATTTGGCAGCAGCCTCATATAACAAGGGGGTCCCAGGTTATCTGAAGGGGGAGCTGTTGTAATACTTCTACTTCTAGTGCTATACGTGAGTGTAGGTTGGTGATGTTGTTCTAACGCGTGTAGAGCTATACTAAATGTGAGTGTTTGATGCTGATATTGTCAGTGGGCTGTGTTACGCTGGATAACGCGACAGGCGAGGGCCTGGATTTTGGGATGTCAAGTCTGTACTCTATATTAACTATATATTTATTTAAAAAAAAAAAGTTTTTGCCTCACACTTTCTGAATTACAAACGTCATGTTCAGGTGTTCAGCTCAACTACACATTTAGAATAGGTGTGTTCAAGTATTGATTGCCACTACACATTTAGTTTAGGTGTGTTCAAGTATTGAGTGCCACTAAACATTTAGTTTAGGTGTGTTCAAGTATTGAGTGCCTCTACAGTCTACACATTTAGTTTAGGTGTGTTGAAAGTATTGAGTACCACTACACATTTAGTCAGGTGTGTTAAAAGTATTGAGTACCACTACACATTTAGTCAGGTGTGTTAAAAGTATTGAGTACTACTACACATTTAGTCAGGTTTGTTAAAAGTAGAGTACCACTACACATTTAGTCAGGTGTTTTCACATCAGTTCTGAATGTACATTTTTGTAATCCCCTGCTGGTTTTTTAAGTTTAACACCTCACCCAAGCAACAAATTACCACACAAGCAAAAATCCAAAATAAAAAATTAAGTTCTTCAACCACTGGCGTAAATAAGACAGTCTATGGGGTGTGGGGGGGGGGGGGAGGGAATCGGCAAGGTAAGGGGATGTGGTGTAAATGGAATTAATGAAATTCAAAATGGAGCTCTTGTTTTCTGCGTAATTCTAACTCAAATAGCAAGTCTTGTAATAATGTAAAAACAAATTAAGAATGTTGTCTACCAAAAATGTCGTGGCCAAGTCATTGCTTGTCATTTTATAAAAGCTTTTCTTTTCCTAATAATGCATTAGAGACCCCCCCCTCCACTTTCCGCGTACCCCCTCCCTCCAAAAATTGTATAGATGCGACCATTTACAAATCTCCTCGCCACTGAAATAAAATTATTTGTTAGGAAGCAAATGTTTCATGAAGTACATGTCGTCAGTCACACATTATTCACTCGGCTAATATTATTGACTCCGATTCCATTTACCAAGAAACCCATCATCACCGAATCCTTAACTCTAAATTCTTAAAAGGTTACCTCAAATGCTGTTACTTCAGATCTGGTTACCTTAAATGCTGTTACTTTAAATGAGATTACCTCGAATCCTGTTACCTTAAATAAATGATTTTACCTCATATCTTGTTACCTTAAGTTACCTCAGACCCTATTATCTCAAATCCCGTTACCTCTAATACGTTCGCACCAAATCCCATTATCTCTGATTTCCCTTCTTATAGTGTCATTCCCCAGCCATTCACCCCTCCCATCCCCTCAATTTAGTCAACTGTGGGTCCGAAGGTGAAAATGCCCAGAAGCTAAACGATTTTGTGATTGAGTCTGATGTTAATGCTAAGAACAATGTTTCATCTAAGGTTCGTTGGTCTGCAAAGTTGCACAACATCCTTTTTGTGTGAATTTTTTAATTTTTTTAAATTTTTTTTTACAAAATTAGCTGCATGGTATTCTATACTGCTGCGCGGCATCAATCAGATAACTGGGCGGCCGTGCAGCACAAAGGGAACATTGGCTAGGACCGTCTTACATTTATTTTTAGCTACACTAATCTGTGTATCAAGTTAATGTAGTTTCCCTGCATGGCCTGTCTCTGGTAGAGGAACTCTTCAATGAAAAGTATTAAGTGACCTGCCAGGCCAATGAAATGAAGACACATCAAACAAAGCCCTGTCTCTGTTCAAACTTGACACGGATATTGCATTGGATTACCCCCCTTGTTGTCATGGCAACAGTGAGAAACAAAGGCCATGTAAGCAAGGGCGTAATACTTTAATAGATGGACGCCACCCTAACCTCGGAGATTGTTCACGCCTGCAACAGGGGCGGGGCGGGATTTAAATGCCAGGTATAGCACGACACTTACAGCACGCGGGGTGGGGTGGTGGTGTGAGGGGGAGGATTCCGACCCAAGACTTGATGTCATTTATGGACGTGATGACTGACATTTAGACGAGGCATTCGCAGACGCGAAGAAAGGCTTCCACAGGATAATGGGTATCAGGTGCTTCAAAAACTTATTCATGGGGGTGGGGTAAGGGGTTCAAATACGACCCGGGTGTTGGTAGTTAGAGACTTATTACTGAGCCATCTGTGCCGGAACATGTTGTAATTGAAATAACAGAAACTGATCAGAAACACGGGAGATTGGTTCCTGATTTACTCGATTTGACAACCACAAAACGTTTCGAACGTGTCAGCAAAATGCCTTCCTAAAGATAAACATCAAGAATTGAGTAATATAATTTAAAACAAAAACTTAGTCGTGGTTTGTTGTCCAAGTAGACATCCATCAGAGACGGAAGGACACGAACAGACAGGTGTTCAAGATTGTCCACACTCTATACTACCTGACCTGATTGATGTCCCACCTACACCCTATACTACCTGGCCCAATTGATGTCCCACCTACACCCTATACTACCTGGCTGATTAATGTCCCACCTACACCCTATACAACATAGTCTGAATCATGTCCCACCTACACCCTATACAACCTGGTCTGATTGATGTCCCACCTACATCCTATAATACTACCTGGCTGATTGATGTCCCACCTACATCCTGTAATACTACCCGGCTGATTGATGTCACACCTACATCCTATAATACTACCTGGCTGATTGATGTCCCACCTACACCCTATACTACCTGGTCTGATTGATGTCCCACTTACACCCTATACTACCTGGCCTTATTGATGTCCCACCTACACCCTATACTCCCTGACCTGATTGATGTCCCACCTACACCCTATACTACCTGGCCCAATTGATGTCCCACCTACACCCTATACAACATGGTCTGATTCATGTCCCACCTACACCCTATACAACCTGGTCTGATTGATGTCCCACCTACATCCTATAATACTACCTGGCTGATTGATGTCCCACCTACATCCTGTAATACTACCTGGCTGATTGATGTCACACCTACATCCTATAATACTACCTGGCTGATTGATGTCACACCTACACCCTATACTACCTGGTCTGATTCATGTCCCACCTACACCCTATACAACCTGGTCTGATTCATGTCCCACCTACATCCTGTAATACTACCTGGCTGATTGATGTCCCACCTACATCCTTTAATACTACCTGTCTGATTGATCTCGCACCTACATCCTATAATACTACCTGGCTGATTGATGTCACACCTACACCCTATACTACCTGGTCTGATTGATGTCCCACTTACACACTATACTACCTGGCCTTATTGATGTCCCACCTACACCCTATACTACCTGTCGTGATTGATGTCCCACCTACACCCTATAAAACATGGCCTGATTGATGTCCCATCTACACCATATACTACCGGGCGGATTAATGTCCCACCTACATCCTATAGTACCTGGCTGATTGATGTCCCACGTACACCCTATACTACCTGGCTGATTGATGTCCCACCTAAACCCTATTTTTCCTGGCCCGATTGATGTCCCACCTACACCCTATAGTACCTGGCCCAAATGATGTCCCACCTACAACCTATACTACCTGGCCCGATTGATGTCCCACCTACACCCTATAGTACCTGGCCTGATTGATATCCCAACTGTAACCTATACCAGGGGCCGGCAACCTTTTGAGACGGTGAGCAAAAAAGTAATATTTACCCAACATACCAATTTTTAATCAGTGTTTCTCATATGTTTTCTGTCATGCCCCCCTAGGAAGAAGAAAACATTTCGCCCCCCCCCACTCCCCGCACGACTGTAAATAGTATCATTTGTCTTTAAAATTATAAGTACACCTCTGCTGAGGTCAAACGAGCCCCCCTTTAAGGAGCCTCGCACCCCCTGGGGGGTGTGCCCTACTGTTTGAGAACCACTGCACTAACACGAGTTTTGACAATAAAATAATGTAATTATTACTTGTACATAAAACTGGAGAGCCGCATCTCCACATCGAAAGAGCCACAGGTTGCCGAATCTTCCGTAAACATTTTTTTTTTTTTTACCAGGCCTGTTGACCGATATTCAACCAATACCAACGTATTTAGAGTTTAGTGCCAACACTACAATGAAACCTAAAAATGGGGGTTTGGGTTAGCTGGTGTGATTAAGGATGTAATATTTTAGTCACGTGCCGGCCTCATCAGGCACGTGTGACATTCGTCATCGCTACCTTATACAATATTTTTTTTCCTAAATGGCACGACTGCTGCCCCACCCCATGTTATCATAGAAATAAAGGCTGCCACACCTCCCCCCCCCAAAAAAAAAATGCGTGTGAAGTACATAACAAAATATATTTTAAAATTTTGCTTCAACCCTCATGGATAATTTCAAAGTTATTTAAGAATTATCCACCTTATCAGATGTTTTCTTTAGAAAGTAGCCATTACCCTGAATACGGAAATTTTAAAGGCCCTCTTCCTCTATATTAGAGTAAAAGAAAACCGCCAATAATACCAAATAATGTCGCTTACCACCAGTAGCGGATCAAGGTTGCACGTGGCCCCTGGCTGCAATTCCACACGAAGCCTGACCCAGCCACCTTTATTATACAATATAAAAAGTTTGGGACCCTTAAAGGATTTGGGGCTCCCCGCTCTAGCCCAATCAGCACCCCCCCCCCTTAATAGCTTGCCACCATCCCAAAATACGTCCCCCATCTCAATTAATCAACGGCATTCAAGGCGTGACGCGGCCATCATTATTCTTGTCCCCAAGTCCTGGAACCGTCACGGCCCAAAGAACACCGCATGCACCGAGTCGAGTATGTATCGATTAATGCTGCAGATACAAAAAGCTTGGTAGTTTGTGAGTGGGAGGAGGGTTTGGGGGGGGGGAATGATCGTTAATAAGTATAGATTTCCTGAAATAGAACTCATGATCTGGGTATCGTTGAAATAGAACTCATGATCTGGGTATCGTTGAAATAGAAATGATCTGGGTATCGTTGAAATAGAACTCATGATCTGGGTATCGTTGAAATAGAACTCATGATCTGGGTATCGTTGAACTAGAACTCATGATCTGGGTATCGTTGAAATAGAACTCATGATCTGGGTATCGTTCTTATGAAAGTCAGTTTCTGTTTATGAGCTCACATTGATTCCTATTAATGACGCGATGCGAATGGTCACGGAGAAGTAACAAAACCGAAACACATTCATTTCTTAGACTTTATTGAAAATATGTAAAGCACGAAAATAACCATCTCTTTTCGATTATCATTAGTTAAAAATATATATTTTTTTTTATTTAACACTCCTTTCTAGCTCCACAAGCTACTCCCGAATCCATATTTATCCATAACAAGTTCAGCCATCCATATTTAATCATATCACGTTCAGCCATCCATATTTAATCATATCACGTTCAGCCATCCATATTTATCAATTTCACTGGATTCCATCCATATTTATTTACATCACGTTTGGGTATCCATATTTATCTTTATCATGTGCTGCCATCCATATTTATCCATAACCATAATTAGAATTTCAGATTCATTCAGTTCAGGAATCCATATTTATCCATGAAACAATTTTCCTTCCACCACACCACCGACAGGGATCCTTTTGTAACCGATCCCTTGTTTGCGATTCTTTTTACCACCAGATTATCCTTGGTATCCATTATTCCAGGGACCCAGGATATGACGGATTCCCTTTTCTGTCCGTCAGACGTTGCATGTGTTAATCTCCTAGTGTGTGTGGGGGGATGGGGGGTGGAGGATGGACGACGACTGGGTTTATAGGGATCCTAATCTTTTTGAAACACGCGCACCTTTTTACGATTCCCAAACATTTCCCGTCCATTACACCGGCCGTAGTAAAGTTAGCATTTAAAAATAAAGTAAATGAGTCGTTTAGTTTCTCTGGCGCAAGAATTACCAAGAAACAAACACTGAATGTACCAAAAATGCTGCTAAATGAAATTCTATTATTTAAATAAATAAATAAATAAATAAATAAAAATATTTTTAAAAAAATAATTAACCCTATATTTTTATGAGCATGCCATGTCAAGACCAATGTTTAAGGTTTGTTGGTCCGTGTACAAAGTTAAAACAACAACAACAACAAACAAAAGCAAAGGTGCACAGCATCCTTTTTTTTTCTTTTAAACAAAATTTCCTACGCGGTACATAACTGATTCAAGTTTGATTTTCACGTAAATAGACTACTGTAAAAAAATAGTTGGCGAACTTAAATGGTTTATTCTTCCAAAGGATCGTTATCTTAGTTTGTATGTTTTTTTTGTTTTGTGGCAAAAACAAAAATAATGAACACAATTGTGTATCTAAATCTAATGGAATCTTAACTTGGCACACATAAATCCAAAAATAGCCATTCACTGACGAGGGCTCAACATTACAAAAATTTAATTCAATTGGGAGGAATCAGAAATCAGAATAAAAAATTAATAAAGCACAACAATGCGTTGTTGTAGAAGAAAACAAAATTAAGTAGCAAGAAGTTTTTGTTGCAAAAATAAATGTGGCAGGTATTTGTTCCCGGAGCCAAGCTTATCTCGGAGTCCAACCAGCTCCGAACACGTATAATTAACGCGGCTGAGGATAGAATTGAACCCGTGGCCTGTGAACTGCGTACAAATAACGTTACAAAGTCAATGATGCCCGAAAACATTTACAAATGATCAATGCTTTAAAAATGATTATTGTAGAGGCTACTTACAAAGAAACTAAAAGAATAATTAAATGATGATTTGACATTTGCTAAAATGTTGAGAGACCTCATCCTTTTAATCGGATCTTCCAATAATTTTTTAAACAAAGATTTTTAAAAAATAAGAGAAAATATATGGTGATACAAGCTAATATGTATCCATGTTATGGAGAAAAACAGTTGAGAAGAAAGCTGTATTCTTTATACGTTGAGATTACTGTAGAAACTGATGCGAAGTTTTAGCAGTTATATAGAACTTGGAAAACAGATACGATTTTCGAACACCAACTGATCTAGTGGATTTTATTTTGCCTTAAAATTAAGAGTTTTCCAAATATCTCACAGGACATTGTCAAGCAAGGTAACTAAAGGGTAAAAAAAAAAAGAATTAATGAATTCAAGACCAGTTGATTTATTCAAGTTTATTAGGATACTAGTTCAAAAGCCTCTGAAGCTGGCAGAACGAAATCCCAACAGAACTGATAACAAAGATATTACCAAATACTGCAATAGAAAAACCACGTGGCCTTTATTGCCATGAAAAGATTACGATATGAACAGAAATAACAAAGAAATGTATGACATACTGTAATAGAAAATAACATTTGGCCTATATTGCCATGAACACAATACGATATGAAAATAAATAACAAAGAGATGCACGAAATACTGAAATAAAAAAGAACTTTTATCTTTTATTGCCATGAACACAATACGATATGAACAGCTAAATATGAAAGATTTCCTTGTACACCACATTTTAGTGTAGCAGGTGGAGCTGTCGTGGCTAAACACAGGTTGTGCTAGGTAGATACCGACATTATCCCGTGTCTGGCCCTGCGATTTGTTTATGGTCATTGCGAAAGCTAACTTCACAGGGAATGGCCTTCTCCGTAGAACGAAAGGCAAGTCTGTGGTTGTCGGGGCAATGTCCACGCGTGGAATGAATAGAGTGCGACCTTTGTCACTTCCGGACAGAAGTTCAGCTATGATGAGGTTGGGTTTGAGGTCCCTAACCACCAATCAGTTGCCGTTGCATAGACCTCGTTTGGTGTTCAAATTGCGAAGAACAATTATAATTGCTCCGACTTTTAATGTTAATTGATGAAGAGGCATTCCCGAAGGTGCCAATTGATGTAGAAATTCCACGGGATGACGTCATATAATATTTTTTTTACGGCGAACATTTTTAATTTATTTATACTAATTTTGCGGGCCTTTTTTACGCGCCTTTCGAGCACCTTTTCGTGCGCCTTTGGACGGGGAGACACACGCATACTAAGGGCGATTAATATATATAAACACCCAGTGGTGTGGTTCTGTATGTTTGTAACGTAACGCTGAGGAGCGATGTACGACAGTCTACAGCAGTTAGTTTAGTTGAAACGCTGAGGAGCGATGTACGACAGTCTACAGCAGTTAGTTTAGTTGAAAAATCGTGTGTTGATGAGCGCTGTAAAAATATTTAATATGATGACGTCATTGTTTGGTGTGCATCGGTACGCAAAATACAACCCCTATTATTATTATTAAATAAATACTTTGCGTACATTTCAGAAAGTTTAATAATTCGTATTTATCAAAAAAGGACAAGTTAGTTGGTCTTTAAAAAAAAGGTTGGCGCCGTAGGCGCCCAAAAGAAGGGGGCGCCGCAGGCGCCACGGCGCCTGGCACAATCTAGTTATGTATTAGATTTAGGCTTGACGTTATTCTGTTTTTAAAAAATCTTTAATTCCAACATTGCTTACAAATCTCTTAAGTAATGCAATGTGTTAAAGTAGCTTCTCTAAAATTAAGTTAATGAAAATTTAATTAAGATCAATAATGAATACAACAAGATTGACTAATCTTAGTCATCTATAGCTAATATTGCTACTGAGCGTGGCATGGCTGACAGCATTGATACATGAAAGGTTGTGGCCATTAGGAAAAAAAGAGAAAACTTTAATTGTATTATTATTTTTTTCAATGAAAGCTTTTCTTTGTATTTCTAACAAGATAATGTACCGTGTCCTTATTATTATTTTCTACTAAAAACTATTTTATAAAGCAATAATATAGTTTTGTGTGTGTGGTGGGGGAAGGGGTTTGGGGCGGTGAATTTGGGTTCTGCTCAGGGCGATACACACCCACGCCACGCCGCTGAGTGTGTGTGCTTTTGGGAAATTTACCATTTGAAACTTTCTTAAATTTACACCACGATGGTAATGGTTTAAGAATCTTCATTTTTTAAACTTAAAAAAAAAATATAATTTTAAAAAAATCGTTTTAAAACATCGAATGATCGGTAAGATCAAGTTGACATTGTAACGGTGATTGAACACCAATGTTGAGATGAAGGAAAACAACAACGTCCGACAACAAACTACATTCACAAGCCTGTCTATAGAATAGCTTCTCATCACGTGACATTTCAAGACTTTTGTTGAACAGCGTTATATCTAAACAATGTGGGGCTTTAGAAAAAAAAATTCAACAATGAAATGCTACATTTTATAATTTATTTTGAGGACTTGTTTTTTTAGTTGTTGTTTTTTCTCTCCCCTTCCCTGTACTGGAGAAAAAAGTTGATCAATAATCATATGATTCCGGATATTTGTTAAACGATACCCACTGACGGGCCGATACCACTGGACGAGGCTGACAGTGTGCCAGAAAAGTAAGAGCGATCCCTGATTGAAACTACCCGGTAGCTACCTGCTTAGGTTTGACTCGAGAAGGGATATTGGTTGTCGAATATCTAGCAAAGCTGAGGAGACGGTCCAGCATCTGTTGACCGAATACCCCACGCTTGACGGGGATTTGGACAACTGTGGGGAAAATTATCTTAATGGCGAAGTCCGCTTGAAGATGCTTGCCTGTATAACAATGAGCCGGTAGAGCTCGACCCCAAAAAGAGAATGTCACATAATTACTATGCCAACGTGTATCACTTTTGCTTATCGTGGACAATAGTTGACCCCCCCCCGCCTGATCACCATTTGCTGACGTCACGGATATCCAAATATCTTCTTGGTGGCCTTTCCCCCCATTCACTCTTCCCGGGGAACTGTACTTATAATGACAAACTGTCTTGCGTACAATCCGACCACCGAATCCATATCCTCGGTGTTGTGAGACTTAAGGCAACTATTTTATAAAAATTATTATTTAACTCTGAAACCGCTGTTTCTTGCTTAAGATTAGTTTGACTGAAATGACCATGACCTTGTAGTTCCTCATGTAGGACCATGACCATGTTGGGCCTCATGTGACCATGACCTTGGAGCGCGCGTCATGATCTCACTCTGGGACCGGAGATGTGTGGTTTGTCAGCATCGACGCCACGTGACTTACCACTTTATACGCATCACCAGCAAAGACTCGGTTCTCTCAAAGACCGACCTCACCATGAGACACGACATGATAGCATGGTCTCGTCCTATAGCTGGCTCCCCAGCTTCACAGCCTCATTTCTCCACCAAGCCTCGATGTTTCCTCGAGTCGTTAACTCGATGAAGACGATATCATTGTTAAAAGGTAAAATGTCAATTTGAAGAAGTATTGATTTTCTTCGACCACTACATGTGACTGTACAAAACAGCAGGGCACAAATGCCAAAACAGATGTGTCAGTTACCTGCTGTATTGTAAGCGCCGTTCTTACAACCGCCACTTGACACCCTTCCCCTCCTCAACCCACGTCAGCTATACGTGTGTTCAATTCTGGTCCATATAGTAAGCCGTATTCAGTAACTTGTTTAACAAGATAGATCGACAAGGTGGCACGGATGCTGATGTCACAATAAGGATTGGGAAAGCAAGAACAGCCTTCCAACAACTCAAGAATGTTTTGGTCTCCAGAACATTACGCAGCAATTTAAAAACAGGGATCTTCAACGCCGCAGATAAGCCTGGGTTGCCACAAGGAGCCTAGACGTGAAGAACGACTGGCGTAAACCTGACCAGAATCCAGTCCTTTATCACCAACTGTCTAAGAAGGCCTATCAGAATTGACTGGCAGGATAAATTCAGAAACCGGGATCTGTGGCAGCGGACAGAGCAAAAACCAGTTGAGGAAGAGATTCTCCAGAATCGGTGGTGGTGGATTGGTCATACACTAAAAAACAAAACTGCCTCAAATACAAGGCAAGGCATGAAATGGAACCCCCAGGGAAATCGAAAAAAAGAGGCCGTCCAAGAGACACTTGGCGCCGAGAATTGGAGGCAGACATCAAGACAATTACCCATGACTGGAAGACTCTGGAGAGGCTGGCTCAGGATAGGGATGCCTGGAGGTCTCTCGTAGGTGGCCTATGTCTTTGGGAGGAATTGCACACGTCAACGATGATCGGGGGATGCCCCTCACGGGGGTTAGGGCTCAACAACAACATTCAGGAATTTGTTAGAATTTTTTTAATATATAATTTTAAAAATCCCACCATTACCATAACTAAGTTTGGTTTTTTTATGGCACAATTGATCTCAGAGAACGTTACTCTTGTACTTGTACTTGTACTTGTACTTAATGGCCACCTCGGGCTGAGACGATGGACTGTGACTCCCAGAACTTTTAAATTCGGGCTCCGCCTTCCAAAAACATAAGATTCCCGATTCCGATACGGTGCATTAAAGAACGCATCACTAGTGTTTGGGGTGTTTACAAATGTTTAACTAATGTCACCAAGACGTGTATCGCCATACGCTCTTTGGTAATTGGTTTTCACAGAACACAGTCGCGGCATTGTCTTGGGGGCAACAATTGTGCAGGATCAATGCGTCATTGACTACCCCCCCCCCGATACAATCGAGACGGGTTGACAATCGATATGATCAAGAAGGGTTGACAATCGGTGACGTCATGAAGTAACTTGAGGAGTCTATGCGTCTCTCCGCCACCCCCTTCTCTCTCTCTATTTCTCTCCCCCTCTCTCCTGCTTAGCTCGCTCTTAACCTCGCACCACTGGAATATAAATTGGATATGTTAATTGTATGTATTTGGTGGCTATTAAGAAGGGAGGGGGGCAGAGTAGTTGTAAATCATGTCAAGGTGGATCTGGGAGAAGTTGGGGGTCAGGATTACATGTGGATAATGGATCAATTTTTTTTTTTTAAAAGCGAAACATTGAAATTCATTTTTTTCCAAATGCTGTATTTTAAGGTTAATGAAAACACTTAAAAAATTCTACGAACCAATTTTGTTGATGTAGAGCCCTATAGGGTTCTTCCTATAAATTCTTCCTATAAATTGAGTCTGCAAATCAAAATACTTTAAAAAAGATGGCATTTCAAAACAAACACCGGGGATAAAATCTCTTTCGATCATTTCATTTCGTGTTTTTCATAATGTCTTCGGGGAAGGGATGTGTTTATAGACGGGTTTTGGGGCGAAAGTGGTGGGATGGTATCTACAGAGGCGTAGGCAAGGGGAGAGGGGGTACATATATCCCTGGGCGTGGACGCTAGGGGCGCAAAAATGAGTCTTATGACGTTACATCATAATAAGTGAAGAAGTATTATTAAAAAGTATGTGTGTGTGGGTCAAAATTGAGAGGCAAGAACTGAATCTCATAGGTCAATAAAGGCACATTTGAGGTCAGTGGTTACATTTCTGATCGTATGGGTTTGTACCGTCCCCGAAGTTGAATGACCGCGAAAGGTTTTACGCGCACAGGAAGATGGGGAAAGGTCGACAACCGAGCCCCAATATTGGACCTGGACAAACACATTTCCCGTTTAATTCAAGCCCAGGAAACAATCTTAATTTAGTTAAAGCAACCGTTGTTGTATTAATGGTTTTGAGTTTCTTTATAGTTACTAACTAAGTTAGTATGGTCTGAGGTTATTTCTTCTGATCTCATACTGCAATACGAAACTAGTTATGTGCGATAGTTTAGAGTTTCCCGCTATTTATAGTTCCACGTGTCATAGTTTAGATTTCCTTTATAATTTTTTTTATTATAGAGAACCATTCTTATGGGTAAGTAACGTTAAAAATTGTTGGTTGATTGAGTAAATTGGTCCACAGGTTTGTTCTCCGTACCTTTCTTCCATACCCTTCTCCCACCGTTAAATGACATGTTTTACGGTCCTCGTTAAAAGTTGAATGCTTATGTACCCCAAGAAGGTTGTGTCACCACGACAAGGGTTATCGAATAGGAATATGGTATCAAACTCCCCCTGTGACAGCGAACATCCCTTCTGGTATCGGAAACTCTTGTGATATCGAGTACTCTTGTGTTATAGAGCACTCTTGTGGTAGTGGACACTCTTGTGGTATTGGACACTCTTGTGGTATCGAGCACTCTTGTGGTATCGGACACTTGTGGTATCGTACACTTGTGTGGTCGATCATTCTTGTGGTATCGACTATTCCTGTGGATCGAACACCAATGTGGCTAGAGATAGAACCAATGTAATCAAAGTCATCTGGTAGTAATATGTGTCCTCCCCTGTCAGTGATTTGAAGACAAAATATCACTTCCAATCTAAACTGTCAGCCACAGCTTTATGGGCAACTTTTTTATATAAAGGTTGGGGTTGTACGTGGGTATCTACACATATCCTTAAACTTTTGACTGAAGGGTTTAGGATACAATTAGTTTAGATTTAAGACACTAAAGTTTAAGATATGTTAGGTTAAGACTAGGGCTGTTGCTGAATAATTTTTTCAATTAATCGAAAAAATTAATCGATTAATTTCGATTAATTATATTTTTTATAACGCATGTATAGATACCGTTAAGTCGTGATTCATTATGTAGCGAAATCGGTTAAGTCGCGGTATAGGTCCCAAATTTTGTGACGTAACACAGCTAAGTCGTTCTGCTTTGCAAGAAATAAGGAAGACAAACCTTTTCGTTTATGTATGCACGTGTAAAAAAATAAATATAATACGAGGGGAAAGTATGTAAGTAACAAAAAAAAAAAATTTATAAATTGGAAAAAAATATTAGAAATATTTTTTTAAATTTTAATCGAATTGTAATCGATTACAATTTTTTAAACGATTAATCGATTAATTAATCGTTAATTTCCGCAATCCTAGTTAAGAAAATAGTTAAAACAATACAATTGGTTAAGATTTAACACTTTGAGGAACAAAAATTCAAGTTGTTTTTTGTGTTTATCACATGTTATACGTAAAATTCACATTTCAAGACAGCCATGCCATAGACAGCCAAGTTATCATCATCATCATTAGTCCTTTGGGTTCCTTGTAGAACATAGGGTCTCTGTCAAAGCTCGCCACTGTGCACGGTCCCTTGCCAGTCGCTTCAATTCTTCCCAGCTGTTTCCAGTTCTTCCAGCATCATCTAACATGCTCCGTCTCCATGTACGCTTGGGTCTTCCTCGCAGGCGTTTGCTCGGGGGGTTCCAATCTAAGGCCTACCTCACCCTGCTGTTATCTTTCCGAAGGGTGTGTCCAATCCATCTCCATTTCCAAGTTATAGACAACTGGAAAACAGCCGTATCATAGTCAGGCAGGACAGGACATAGACAGGTAAGTTATAGACATTCTAGCCATAGATAACCAGGTCATTGACAGTTGAGCCATAGAGAGCCAAGACATTGACAGCCGAGCAATACAGAGCTAGGACATTGACAGCCGAGCAGTAGTGATCCAGGACATTAATAGACGAGCCATACAGAGCTAGGACATTGACAGCCGAGCAGTAGTGATCCAGGACATTAATAGCCGAGCCATACAGAGCTAGGACATTGACGAGCAGTAGTGATCCAGGACATTAATAGCCGAGCCATACAGAGCTAGGACATTGACAGCCGAGCAATAGTGATCCAGGACATTGATAGCCGAGCCATACAGAGCTAGGACATTGACAGCCGAGCAATAGTGATCCAGGACATAAATAGCCGAGCCATACAGAGCTAGGACATTGACAGCCGAGCAATAGTGATCCAGGACATTGATAGCCAATGAACTCAGGGAGCGTGTCATCATACAAATATTTTTTTTTTGCAGCATTAAGTTCCCTGGTTCAGTATTCAAAAACTGCCCAAGCATGATGTATAAGTTCAATGAACCGTGTTACGTATTGTTTAAGCGTTACGTGTCGTCCACACTTCTCAACACAATTAAAATGTTTAGGCCAAGCTTTTTGAAAATATTTTGTTATTGTGTTTCTCTGTTGTTGTTTTGCAATGGCTTTAGTTACATGGCTGCTTGCAACACAACACTCAGTTTTAGATTCTGATTTCTGTTTTTTTTTTGAACAGTTGTGTTAGATCGATTGATTGTATTGATATTTATGGAGTCTGTACCAGGGGCGTAGTGTGACTAGAGACGCCGCCTGTACCAGGGGGGTGTGTCTAGACGCGCTTTGTGTACCAGGGTCGTAGTGCGGTTGGGGCGCCGTGTGTCAGTTCGCGCTAACTAGCATCTCATCGAGCATTCAACTTTTGCTGTTTTATTGGGGCCTGTTAAACTTGAAATCGGCGTCTGGATTGCGAAGTCAACAGGGCGCTCGCCTCACAAGCTGGGATCGAGCCCACGCTAAGCCACAATAAGAATGGTGAATGACTATTGCTAAAAAGTCCTTCGCTGACTTTGAGAGGAGATGGGCGCCGCCAAGGTCTACCAAGCCCCGAGAAAGTTCTAATGGAAACATTAGAACCCCCTACGAACACAAGGTTATGGGACACACAACACAACTTCAAATTAGTTTGAGGAGCAAAAGGGATGGAAAGGGGCAGGAAGGGGTGGCAAGGGACAGAAGACTTGACAAGGGTCAGCTGTCAGAAGGCATGGCTAGGGGCAATGCATTTTTATGAAACTCTGACCCCCCCTTTTTTTTCACCCCCTCTCCCTATTTATTTATCTCCATGTCTTTCCGTCTGATTATATATCACTGAGTCACTTGTCTCCACCTATATTGATTTTTAAACGTGCTATATTCCCATTCAATAAACTATTGCCGTGAATGGCAGACAACAGTTGATTGAACTCATCTTCCTAGTGTTTGATAATGGGTTTGATTCCCAGTAATGATATTTCTACACCCCCCCCCCGCCCCTACCAACACGACCCCGTCGAACAGATTTCGAAAATCTTCTTGCAGATTTCTCGTGAAGCAATTTATAACTCGTCTTGATGAGACGAAATTCTTTAAGAATTTACATGTTGTTGTGACAGTTTTTGTACATGAATTTACGTGCTGTTCCATTCCTAAATTTATATGCTGTTATTTAACTATTTGTAAATCAGCTTGCTGTTAATTGAAATTTTCCTAACTTACCTTGCTGCAACCGTTTTGTGTTGTAGAATTTAAAGGGCCATGTCGAGCTATTCGCTTTTTTTCCTGGCTGATTAAATAAAAGTAGTAAATATTGTGTCAGTTGCCATTAAATAATAAATTATCCGAAATCACTTTCAAATCAGAGTGCTGTACCTTATCAACATCTTCACAATAGCAACACTGATGTTTACTGACTCAAAGGCCTGGACTTTAGAGACCCAGGGACCCTAGGCACTGTTGGTTGCTGACTCAAAGGCTTGTTGGCAGGCCCGAACTTAAGAGACCCAGGGCCCCTAGGCACTGTTGACTTTTGCGCCCCCCCCCCCCCCCCAACAATCTCGAAGCTATTTTGGAAATTTAACCAATTAAATGCATCAGAACATATAATCTTTAATTGTCTTGTATGACTTTAATAAAAAATCAAAATAATACAATGTATATTATTTTGAATGAATACTGGAATGAATATTAAAACCCGTTCAACAGTACATCCGTCTTCAGAGAGATATCTCACAATGAAAGAAAGTTGATTTACATGAGAAATGTCCGAAGTAGAGTCCACAGAGATAGAGAAATGTTCGGCATGTTTTATCTCAGTCACGATTGTATTTTTCACCTCTCCTGCCATTATATTGATAATTTCATCGCTATTTTTGACGAAAGATATGATGTTGTGTCACTTCCCTGGTTACCGTGGCGTTTTATGTGAAGTCTAGAAAAGGATTGAACTGAACCAAAAGTTCTTGGGTCGTAACATAGTTACCATAGATTTTTAAAAATGCAAATCTATCATTGAAACCTCTAAAATGGCAATCCGCGTGCAGAAATTGACCTCACAACAGCCACAATAAAGCTAAAAATCTCATGCCGGAATTTTTTTTCATTCCTTCTTTTGTTTTAAGAACAAGACTTTTGTCAACTCTACGACCATCATTCTTCCTAGATAATAGTGTCGCAAATGCTGTGTTCGTCCGAATCATCACGTTCCTCATTCTTTGAACTGCGGTTTTTCAGTCGTTGAACCCTTAATTAGTAAGTGACCCCAATTTCCCAAACATCTGCACCCTCCGAAAATATCAGCCAAGGCCGAGGTCGCGTTTCACCGTTGCTTAATGTTTGCCTAAAAAGTGACAGCGATAGATACCTGTTTCATCTGAGTACGGACGCCTTGAAAAAGAAAAGTCGGCATCACTATTTTGTTTCAGGCCATTTTGAACAAGGTACTCCAAGGTAAACTCGTCTAGTATCCATTCAGCAGGATTGTCGCTTAAAGAAGAATTAGATTCAGGGTTTTCAACATAATTATTTGTTGTAGCTGTTACGGGTTTTTCAAAAATAATGTTTTCAGATAGCTATACTTTTGTTGGAGCTGCCTGTTGAAGTTCATCAGCAGCATCGCTGCAACAGCCACTGACTAATGCATTAGTAATACTAGTACTAGAGCCAGAACTAAATCTAGATGTAGACGAGACGAAATAATGTGTTTAATTTAACATTACGAAAAAGCTTTTTTTCTTTTTCGATTTTTTTTCTTTATTCCGTTTTCTTTTCTGAAACCCGCTAAAATTTTACTGACGTCAGACATCGTGACATCGGTATTTCTATTATGAATACAAAAGAGAGGGTTATTAAACAACATAACTTTGATTAATTATCTGGACTAAAAATTGTATGCTTCAATATTTTGTTTAGTTGTTAATTTGTTTAAGACAATGTCGGGTTTCCTTAAGTTTTCTTTACTCAAGATTTTTCCCTTGGTTTAAGTAATCTTTTTGAGTTTATGTAAAGATTTCACCACCGGGGCCCCTAGGCTGGCTTGGGCCCTAGGCCGGAGCTTTGTAGGCCTAGGCAGAAATCCGGCCCTGCTTGTTGGAACACACATAGTTAAGAAGCACACATAATAGGAACACACGTAATTGGAACACACATAGAAGGACAACGGACGTTTCGGTGGAAGAGTCTTTAAACCGCTGGAAGGTTCAATGACAAAGACAAACAGTTGATTTGGGAAAAAAATGGGCAGATCATCACATGCATTCCGTTAACCTGAAATCCGTTCACCCGGTATTTCCCCTGTATTGTGACAGCCGCGGGTTGATGCGCCTCGTACAGGGTAACTCCAGGGTAACGGAGTTAAGACACCGGTATGTGACGTCATATCGGCGAGGTTACAAGCCGGATTTGTAACCCCTCCCTCGACTGTTAGTGACATAACCAACTGGTTATGTTATTAGGGACGTCATGGTCTGGTTCGGTTATTAGTGACGTAGCGCAATGGCTCGTGTATCACCGATGTTATGAGCCAGGTGTAAATTTATATACTCTCTAGCAATTTGCGATTTTACAACCCGGTCATTTTACTTTACCCCCTGGTGTTTGATACACTTTCTTGTGCTATATTAAGTAAGACGGCGTTGAGAATGTACGTGTACTTGAATATTTTGTCAGCTAATCTGTTAGATCGTTATGACCCAGTCAAGGCACCGCTCTAAATCACTGTCCCACCAAGAGCGCATGTATTGTCCTCTGTCTTCTTTCCTATTCTTCCTCAATCAAAATCATATACAGGAATAACTCCACAATATCTTCCTTACTTAATATATGCATGGATTACCTCATATATCTGAGGTATTTATCTAAAAGTGGTATATGATATAATCGATGTATTTGATATAAATGAGGTAACGGGCTTAAGCGGTATATATGATATACACGAGGAATATGCCTACTTTGAACGCCAAGAATAAGATTTAATTATATGCATGGGCTATATGAGTGGTTCTCAACCTGTTGTCCGAAAATCACATGACATCACACTAGATTCTAGAAACAGTTTTTATAATTAACATTTTAAAATATTTTTTTTAAAGATAAAAAAAAATTAGCTTCATAATAATGTTACTATTTTAAAAGATATTTTTATTACTTAAATTGATTGAATACATGGATACATTTCTAATGAAGAAAACCAACGAACACACGGGGTAGGACAACAATGATTATAACTCATAGGCAGTGGCGTAGCGAGGGGGGGCAGGGGGGGCGAATGCCCCCGGGCGCCACGTTAGGGGGGCGCCAAAATGAGTATTAAAACTCATTATTTAATTTCATTTTAATGTAAACTAATGTATCCCAAACACGTTTGCAAGATTGAATATTGGAGCTCCGAACATATCTTTATTACAAAACAGTTGTTAAACATGATTTAGGCGCCCCCATTGAGCGTTAAGGGGCGCCATTCTACTCATAAATAAATGACACATCCTAATGTAGGATTGCTGATGTGTTTTTTTTAATAAAAAAAACTGTGAGTTGATGGTAGTGAGCAGTAAGAGACCAATACGATTCTTTTAATAGAGCTACCAGAGACGACACTAAAGGCAACCAAAATTACCAAGACAAGAAAAAGGAGTGGCTTAAAGCAGTAGTTCTCACCCTGTGGTCCACTGTAGGATTAATCGAGAAAGACTAGCAAGTAAAAGAATTAACGCAGACTTAAATATATTTCTGATCTGGCCATAATGGTTTTTAATTTTATCAAGCTCGTCAATTAAATTATCGTCTCTTTGATTTCTTATGCTCGAATATGAATTTTGAACGTTAACAGTTACTAATGTATACTGAAGTTCGCTGGTTATCTGACTGTTTTAATTACGCGATGACGTAAGAGATTTTCATGTAGAAATAACTCAAAGCTTGTTGATAGTTTGAACCATGGCTAATGGGTTGCTGTTCTGGCTTACTTGGCTGACATTTTTGAAAAGCTCAATAAACTTAATTCCACTCGGCAAGGAAAGCAGATACATTATATGACTCTCAGTGACAGAATGTCTGCTTTTACGAAAAAGCTTGATCTTTGAAAAAAAATATTATTTCAAGGTAACTTTGAGATGTTTGATAAATTGTACGAAATCACCGAAAAACCAGAAAATGCAGAAATAATTTTTAGTAGTGGCCCGTAGTTAAGGCACAAATTTTTCAAGTGGTCCTGGAATCTCAAAATGTTGAAAACCACTGGCAAACAGAATGGTTAATACACGTCCCTTTGCTGCATGCTGTGACTCTTTAAAAAGATAAATCGTACTTCCCCAATTCTCATGTGGAGGGAGTAAAGTGGGAAAGGGTAGGGAAGGTCTCTCCTCTCACGGGCTTGTATCAGAGTGTCAAAGCAAGTTGGATTCCTTTCATATGAAACATCAGGCACCGCCTTTCTTTCCTGTCCATCGTCGATAAAAATTGTTGCTCAGTAGGATCAACTGTTAGAAAAAAACACCAACAAAATGCCCGAGAAAATCTAGGTGTAGTATCTTATTTATCACCGGAAATCCAAAATGAATTTATCCACCTACTTACATCGACTGTAAGGAATCAGCTGTTGAGTGAAATCAGAAAACACAAGTACTACGGTATCTTACTTGACTCCAATCGATCTAGGACACCGGAAAAGCTTTCTCAAGTCATCAGATTTGTGGATGTGGATTACAAACTAAAAAGTAACTATCAAAGAATCATTTTCAGATTTTGCAAAGA
Organism: Radix auricularia; assembly: GCA_002072015.1. NCBI lineage: Eukaryota > Metazoa > Mollusca > Gastropoda > Lymnaeidae > Radix > Radix auricularia. Next base: position 1,139,753 of record MUZC01004774.1, read on the forward strand.
TACATTCCAAAGACGCAAAAAGCCTTGAAATAGTTATCGTAGAGAAACTGGAATCTAATAGCATACCACTATCCGACGGTCGGTCACGATGTTGTGACAATGCTTCTGTAATGACCGGGAGCGAAAATGTGCTAGAAATCACAAATCATTGTTCATCAACTGTGGCAACCACAGCTTAAAATTTAGCAAGAGTACACTTAACTAAACATGATCCAGTTGTTATCACGTTTTTGGAACAGTTAAAAGTATACATTTATGTTTTCTCCCTTTCAACAACTCGTTGGGAAAAAATTAAAAAAGAGTTGTGCCAATCACAATGAAGAGGGAGTCTGAAACACGTTGGATTGCACGATCAGAAGCTGTTATAGCAATTTATGAAGGACTAGATGACATGGCAGGGCTGTTGGAAAAATTATCAGAACATACAAATATGACGCCTGACACCAGAAGTGATGCAGAAGCTTTGCTGGTAGGTATATAAAACTTTAACTTCCTAGATTTTAAACATTTCTGGAACATCATACTTGATAAAATTGATAGTGTCCAGAAACGGTTCCAGAATCCTACTGTGAGTTTCAAGGAAGCTTAATCTGATCTTGAATCGCTTGAGCAAGAAATTGTCAACATTCATGTTAGTTTGAGCCATGTTGCGGTAGACAATGGGAAAGAAGTTGCACAACTTGGAGAATCGAGTTTGACAGAAGATTATACGACATCGGAGGATGCCTTCGAGAATTAAAAAGAGATGCAGAACTTTCTCCATAAGAAGAAATTGCACCTGCTATGAACAGCGAAATTGATAAACCCCAACAGGAGATATCAATACGGATTTTACGTCTTAAACAACCTGAACAACAAATTTGGATTTTTACTAGTTACTAGACGTCAAATCTCTTCTTGCTGAAACAAAAGTCGATACGCTTCATTATAATTGCTTAGATTTTGCTAATTTCTACGAATTGTGTACAGAAATCAAAGACTAAAAAATGATGCTCAGTACCCGGACTGAATTTCTACCGGAAACTACTTTGGATCTTCTAGATTTTATTGTTTCATATGGAGATGACTTATTTCCGAATCTGCGCATTTCACTTCAAATACTTCTAAAAATTGCTGTTTCAACTAAAAGCTGTGAGCGGTCCTTCAGCAAAGTAAACCTTATTTTGCCTTAATTACGTGCTTCAATGGATCAAGATCGTCTGGATGATCTTGCACTCCTTAGCATCGAAAGAGAACACTTGAGAATATCAATTTTAACAGCGAGATTGACGACATTCAAATCAAGGAAGATCAATTTATTTTAGATTATGTCTATTCGAGTCATGAATAATTAGTAGAGTATTTTTTTTTCAAATAAATTGTATATAATCGTATAGAGAATTATTAGTCTGTATTGTATTTTATTAAAATATCATTTGCTTCAAAAAAATGAACCTTATAAACCGTAAAATTTCAAATTTTTCTTGGGGGCTCAGTGAGCCCCCAGAATTTTTCGGTCCGTCAAGGGGCGCAGAATTTGTGTCTTGCCCCCGGGCGCACATGACCCTAGCTACGCCACTGCTCATAGGCATCCTTACAATCTGTATGTTAATAAAATGCAGTTCAGAAGAGAAGAAAAAGACGTATTTGAGCTTGGGGTTTATATGTGCCATAGCAAACCCAGACTACATTGTGTAATATGCTCGCAAAGTCTTGCAAATAAAGCAATGAAATGTGAAAAATTCCGAAGACATCTGACAACAAATCATAGTGTCTGCTAGGAGAAACAATTGGAATACTTTCTGCGCTAAAACATTCACTAGATAGTAAGAGGTCCTGCATACGACAAGCAGCTTAGGTCAATGAAAAGTCTTTCAGTGCATACAAGTTGCGCAGGACAAAAAGTATTGTTATCAAAAAGTGTGGGGGTGGGGGTGGGGGAGGGTGTGTTTAACAGACTATTTGAATTGAGTGAAGCTGTGAGAGTTTATTGGAGAAAAAATCAAAGCTTGTTGATCATTTAACAATAGCTTATGGCTTGTTTTTCTGGCTTACTTGCCTGGCATTTTTTAATAAATTAATACATTTAATTCAACTCTGCAAGGAAAGCTGGCACATTTAAATACTCTCAGTGACAAAGTGTCTGCTTTTACGAACAAGCTCGATCTTTGTAAAACAAGATTATTTCAAGGGTATTGTCACACGTTTGATCAATTGTACGAATTCACCGAGAAACCAGAAAATTCTGAAATCAATAAACAAATGTTGATAAATATGAATTCTGACCATATTCAATCACTACCCGATCAATTTAACATCTACAGTGGTAATTTGAACGTTCAAAAATTTTCGTGTGTTTTCCAGTCCGTTTCTTGTTCACATTTAACTTTTTACCATCGGAATTAAACCAAGTCATTGAACTATGAATGTGTTGCATCTGAAAGTGAACGCGATAAAATTTTGTAGCACTCAGAATCGTCTCAGAAAGTATGTAAAAATTTTTTACTCTTTACAACATCATATCTTTGTGAGTGTGAATTTTCTGCTTGTTTATAATTAAGATACAACATCGTTTCCCTATGTCAGATTAAAAGGGGTGGGGCTGAACGGGGTACAGCCAGGGGCCCCCGACGGTTTTGAGGCCCCCAAACTTTTTATATTTTATAATAAAAGTGTACAAATGTTTGCACGAACCCTTGAAATTATCATAAATTTAATACATTAATAAATCTTATCTATTAAACTGATCGCTATTCAGACCTGATAGTCTTCGTAATCGAAAAACTTGATTTGAATAGCTCACTAAGAGCACGTATTATAAAATATTGTTTATATTTTCAAAATTTATCATTTTTGATAAGCTTTGCTGGCCGTGTGGAAGAGTATAGCCTTGAGGTGCAAGCGATGTCGGGATCGATTCCCACTGGTGGATTTAAAAAAATAATAATTTTACACTCCATTTTAATATACCGGCCAGCACTTCAAACAGTTATTTCTTCGTGTTTTTTTTTTTACAATCTTATATTAGCTGCTAGAAATAAATTTATTTAAAGGGACACTGGCTGGATAGGGCCCCCGTTTGATTGCAGCCAGGGGCCCCGTGCAGTCATAATCCTCCATTGTAGTTTCCGACTTGAAGTCCAAGATGAACTACGATGAGTCTTTCAAGTATTACATCTCGTTTGTATGTAGTGTGCTCAAATGGGCAAGAGCAAGGCTCACATTAAATCAACTAATAAAGCAGTGTTACTAAGTAATGTTTTTGACTTAAAGTGGATTATTAAAATATAGTAAGCACTACGAAGAGAATAACACTTTACGTATAAGACTAATATAAGTGACCTTTTTCATAACAAAACAAAGCCATTACAACGAATTTCCTTTCACTATTTGTTGGGACCACGCAAATCATAGCACATTAGTATAGTTTTACTTACTAACTCAACATGCACACTAGTAACTAGTTATGTATAAAGTAAAATTATATATAAATTTCAAACACGGCAGTAGCACAATTTTCAGTTGTGTTCCGCGACTAAGACACACATTTATCAAGTGATCCGTGAACCTCAAAAGGTTGAGAACCACTGGGCTATGAAATACGATCGAAACAAGATAAATGAACTAAATAACATACATGTCATGAATGAGGTGTATGCTTTGATAGAAGAAACGTACTATACATGAGGTGCATGATATAAATGAGATACGTGACATAAATGAGATACATTATATAAATGATCTACGTGATATAAATGAGGTACATGATATAAATGAGGTAATGATATAAATGAGGTAGATTAAATGAGATACGTAATTTAAATGAGGTATGCTATTTAAGTTAGGTGCATGATACAAAAGAGCTATATTATATGAATAGAAGTGCGGTGGTCTAGCGGTAGCGCGCTGGACTGTCGAACCGAGGCACAAGAGATTCACGGTTTCGAGCCTCGGTGCTGGCAAGGTCATCGGGGCATTGTGCTAGCAACACAATCCCCTGTTCGTTAGTGACGGCTCAATGAAACGTGTGAACGCTACTTCAGTTGCCCCATAGGTCGTTATGGTCTGAAAGGGGTTATTATTATTATTATATGATGCGAATGAGCTATGTGAAATAAATCACATAAATGATATAATTCACCTATATGATATAAATCACCTATATGTTATGCCATAACCGACGCCAGACGATTTTACAATTTTGGCCGATTTTTCAACCCCTCTCCCCTCTTGTCAGACGTCGTCATAAAATATTATCACCCCCCCCCCCTAAAATATGGCCTCACTGCCGTATTTTCTATTTGAAAATGAGCATGTTTTAAATACGTTTTTTTTCTCATTAAAATATGTATTTAATATCGTAACACGCGTGAAGCCATAGGATATGGTGTAAATCTATTAATATATATAATAGCCCAGTGGTGTGGGTTTGTAACGTAACGCTACAGAAGCGATGTACGACAGTCTACAGCAGTTAGTTTAGTTGAAAAATCGTGTTTTGATGAGCGCTGTAAAAATATTTAATATGATGACGTCATTGTTTGGTGTGCATCGGTGCGCAAAATACAACACCTATTATTATTATTAAATAAATACTTTGCGTACATTTCATAAAGTTTAATAATTCTTATTTATCAAAAAAGGACAAGTTAGTTGGTCTTTAAAAAAAAGGTTGGCGCCGTAGGCGCCCAAAAAACGGGGGCGCCGCAGGCGCCACGGCGCCTGGCACAATCTAGTTACTAGAAATATTGGGGTCTTTTTGAGGTGACGAATTTCATAAAAATTTTATGACAGATACATGTCAATATGTAAATGTGGGTGTATTGAGAAGGAAGTATCTTATTAGCTCTTTGTTAATTCTTCGTTAATTTAAGATAGCTTATTGGACTTGAGCAAGAAAAAAAAACAGTTTCGTCATTTTACTATGCTAAAAATTTTGAAAGCTTATTGATTCAATTGTATTATCTATGCTTCAAAACAAATTTCCGCTAAAATGTAGTCTAAAATGACGTCATTTGTGCACGATTTCTTTAAGCTATAAATGATTTGTGATAGAGATGAGTTAAAGCATATATGCGGTATAGATTCTATTATGGCGATAGCATAGCGCCGCAAACAATGTTTTGAATCTATGTTTACTTTTAGTAGGCTCTTTGCATTTCATTTCCCGTCGACAGATATTTCTTCTAAGCAGTTTCGAACAAAAAGTTTTCCTTTGATAAATTGTTCGTGAACCGCAATGTGAACACAAAAAAGCCGCGTGGGGCTCACTAGCCGCAGTTTGGCTACAGTTGTTATAGAGTATAGACCATGCGGCCAAATTTTCTCGAGTCCCCGGGTGCTATTTTACTACCTGGATAATCGCACGGTAACATGCTCCCTTTGACAGGCCTAATCGTAATAAGTGACAGCGGAAAGAAATAGTTTACTATACTTCATTAGTTTCACTCTTGTTTATAAATTAACAATCAATGTTAAGAATTAAATTTTACTAGTCAACCTTAAATCTGCTCATGATTTTTTCCTCGGGATTTGTTCAGACGACTTATAGACTCACGAAACTTCGCAAACTTGCTGGCCAAAGCCCGAATCTAGTGCTTTTGCCGGCTAATTTACAGCAACATTGGCCACTTCGCAAATCGGCCTTCCACTTCGCTAAGTGGCCGATTTGAGGCTTTGGCCCTAACAGATATAAATTTTCAGCACGGCAGTAGCACAATTTTCTATAGTGGTCCATGGCTTAGACACACATTTTCAAGTGGTCCGTGAATCTCAAAAGGTTGAGAACCTGGTATACGACATAAAGCAGGCATGTGATACAAATGACGTGAACTGTATTCCGCAGGATTAACATTGTATGTATTTACGGTGATAAAAACTTAGCAGTATCGATTTCACAAGGCGTAAGAAAGCAGCTTCACGATTTCAATTTTTTTAGACGATATCTCTGTCGATATTTACCCAATTAGTGTTGCCTATTGTGGCATACATTCCAAGCCAAACTTCCAGTAACTTACAGCAAACATATAGACAACCGTAATCGAATTCTCAAGAACTCAATCGTTATTTAGTACTTGCGTCATTCACATGTCGTTCGGAGTTGGACGATGCGTTATTTTGAAGTCACGCATGAACCCTTCCGATGTCATTATTAAATTCTGTGATATTCATATGTCATTCAGACGGTGTTGGATTTACCTATTTGATAAACAAAGCTATAGCTTAGGGTCACAGCCTTCTTGGGGGCATCTGTAATTTAAAAAAAAAATCATATTAGTCACTGCCATATCTGGACTTCAAAAGGGCCCCCCCTATTTAAAATAACTCAGGGCCCCATAAAGTCAAAATAATTATATATGTCGTAAATGGTCAATACGAATGCAATACAGATGTCACTTATATGCAATGCACAGGCAACTCACATGCCATTCAGATGACATCAACTTGTCATTTCATATGTCAATCAAATGCCATTCAGGGCTGAATTGAAATGGCACCCCGCGTTGCATGATGTACTATTTTATGTTTTCTTACAGTCACATTGAATATCACTAAAAAATATAGCCAAAACTATAAACGGAAAAAAAAATAAGGAGAAAAATTGAAATAAATGTAAACATTAATTACGATTATCCCCAGAATTTCCCTAAAATCACAGCAATCGTTTTATTCCTACACCAAGCAGAATGAGGTTGAAATATTCCCCTCTGGTTTTAAATAGAAGGTGGCCGGATATATTACTATTTGCCGAATCCGGATAGTTTGGCCTTAATTTTTGCCTGATCCGGATTCCGGATCCGGATATCTCCACATTTAAGTGTAAGAGTCAAGGTGGTGTACTTTATTACTTTCTATTTGGTATTTAATACTATTTATCAGTGGCGTAGCTAGGGGGGCGGTGGGGGCGGTCCGCCCCGGGCGGCACTCATCTAAAGGGCGGCATTTGTGGGCATTAATTTGAAAAAAATAGCCATTTCCGACAACAGCCCTTTTTCTTTTGAAGGGAGAAACCAAGGTGAAACAAAAATACTCTTAATTTCGAACCTTAATTAGCAGATTCACGCAACATCTGTTTAATTACATAGTGGTAGTTATAACTAACGCAAACCCGTTCAAAAATTTAAAATCACTCAAAAAAAAAAAAAAAAAAAAAAAAAAAAAAGGAATCGATTTGTTTGGAAAATTAAGCGGTATGCGTCACAATTTGGCGCTATTATAAGAAAACTGCACACACAAAAAAAAGACACAACACAGCTTGGCCTAATAATATGTACTATTAATATCACCACGAACGTTTTTGTGTGGAATTTCGACATTTGCAGAATGATGCGCTAACAAGTAGCTACATGACATGGTGGTTCAAATAGTGTTTTAACTTGCAAGTAGCAATAATTGTTATTACTGTTTCAGTTTTAGAAAATTATTTTAAGGTAACTTACTAAAAATGAGACTAAATGTATTTTATTTTTATTGGATTAAAGTAGCACACATAATTTGTGTTTTTCATTTAAATATTGTTATTCATTAAAAATGTTACGTCTATCCAATTAAAGCATTGCGTAGATAATTTGAATTTTTATATATTATGGACAATTATTAAGATTTAGCGCAAGAACATGAAAATATTCACATTTATCGGGTAATAAGCATCGCTATAATAAAAATAATTTCGAAAACGACACATTTAAAAATTTCATACGGCTTGTAAAAAATTGATACCTTAAGAAGTAACTAGTAGAACGAGATCAGATGCTGGGACTTTACTCAGTTCAATGCAATATTTTTCTTTTCTATAGTATCTCAATTTATGGGACCCCGTTTTGTTTAAAATAAATAATGCCAACCCATTTCATGGAACAAAGTTTTATACAGAACGCTGTTATAGATTATAGAGAGTTGGATATATCAACTGAACGCCGCGCTGGAAGGAGAATAAGTGTAAGTGGAGAAAATTCAGGAGACGGGGTTCTATCTTTAGAGCAAGTCGTACAACGTGAAATGTTTTTATCCATAGATGCAATTATAAAAGAAAAAAAAATAGAACCTACTGATGAGTTGCATGTCCCTGAAAGAAAATATTCCTGAAAACACCATGTAATCTACTAATTGAAAAATGTACCATTAAATAGATTTACTATTGACAAAGAACAGTTCAAATTGAACGAAAAAGGTTTCAGGTTTTTATATCTGTACACAGGGCCAGTCTTTGCATTTGCGGGCACTATGCAGCTTAGTATGCGAAAATGGAAGCGCGGGCCCAGTTTGGGTAGGGATTTAAGGTAATAATAAGAATATGATATATAATAAAGCCTATGAAAGCTTTAACCCACTGCGGCCGCATAGGTGGCAGTGGCCTAAGACCAGCCAACGCTTTACCTACACTACAAGAAGGGGCATTATGTAAGAAAAAACCGGGGGGGGGGGGTCCCCTTGATCTATTAAAATATATTAAAGAGTATAGATTGGAAAATTCTTTACCCAACATTATAATTTTGCTAAGAATGTTTTCAACAATTACTATCAGTGTATCTAGTTGTGAAAAGAGCTTCTCCAAACTGCAGTTGATTAAAAAATTAGGCCCTATCTTTGTTCCACATTGATTGATTTAAGACTATAAAATCTTGCAATATTGTTTAAAGATAGAACAAGATATTACAAATAATTTACATTGTAATAACATAATACACGATTTCTCTATTATGAAATTTAGGTAAGTAGGCTAAATGTATCAATATGTTTACATACTAATGTATACAATTTCTTTGTTTATAAAAGAAATCATATATTTAGAAATAAAAAATAAAAGCATATTAATTGGTAATAGTTTTCAGGGTAAAATTTGAATATGTTTTTGTCTCATTTGGGGGTTGGGAATCATATATTTAAGTGGAACTTTTATTTAAATTTGCGCGTTTTTATGTTACTTTAAATGTGAGATACCCTCTCCCCCCACATGTGTGACGTCATTTATGGACTACCCTAAAAGGGCGTCAAATTTGGAGACCGCCCCAGGCGGCAAAAGCTCTAGCTACGCCACTGCACTATTTATTAAAATATTTATTGCCAAACATATAAAGAGTGTCTCCTATCTACAATGATAGTGTGAGACAGTCATACTTTTTATTTATATATTAGTTAATAGACATATTAATATTAATTTAATTTGATCTCAGATAATTCTCTACTACATTGATATTCGGATACTATCCGGATCTGCCATAAGCATTTGGCAAATCCGGATAGTGGCGAAAATCCCGATATCTGGCCCGCGTATCCGGTCACCCCCTATTTGTAGATGGCCTGCCCGCGTGTCTTCGGGGTCCTCGTGGGGTCAGATCGGGATCTCAGATATTTGAACCCTCAGGGCCTACATGTCGGGTGATTTTGATAATTTGAATTGTGCTTGGTGGTTCCACCCCACCCCCTCCCCCAATAAAAGCAAGTAACCGTTTGTGGTGGTGGGGGAGACTGTTGTAGGCATAGAAGAGGTGTACTTGGAATTAAAGAGAGACGGGGGAAGTGAAAGCGAGATTGGTAGAGAGTAGAGAGAGAAGGCTGGGTGGGGAAGAAGGTACATTTATTGCCATTAGCCTACAACAAACCCATAAAACAATGAACCAGAAATCAAGTTTGTGACATTCAGCGTAAGGGGGGACTATTTGTTCTGAATGGTGGGCAAGTTGTAATGACATGCAGCGTTTTTCTCCGTCTTACGCGGCGTAATTTGTTGACGACAATTTAGACGTTGGGCTTCGTCTCGGAACAATAAACAAACGGTTAATGACCTCTGACCTCGAAGGAATTCCGGACCAGTCGTGACGCCAGAGCAGTCACGCAAAATTGAGTCACTGATCTATAAATATCCCCCCCCTTTATTTTTTCTCATACACGATTCTTTGGTCTTAAGTAAGAATTATGACTTAATATGTGATTTTATTTTTGGTCAATGATATCATTTGATTATTGATTCTTGATCTGTTAATTAGTTATTTTTGATACACCAGTCAATCAGATTGTTGATATTTTAAAATAATTTTTTTTATATGTTCAGAAACTCTTAACTCTGTTCATATATATTTATTTTATTTTATAAATTTGTATAACGTGACAAAGCAAGGAATCGCGAATCCCAGTTAAAAATAAATAAATTTGCATGTTTAAATAAAATAGTTCCATGAAAGACAGTATTATAGCACATTTAAATATGTGTGTTGGTGTGACAGAGCAAAGATAATCTTCTATTAAAATGTATTAGTTATTATCAAAAGCTAATTGTTATAAATCCTTTAAAAAATTATTTAACTAATGCATAATTTTAATTTTTTTTTTTTAAATGTAATCGCTAATCTCCCTTCAAGTATCAACTTTTTTCCCTTGAAAATTATTTCTTTAATATATATATATATAATGTTGCTGTCTCACGTGTTGTATGTTATTCTNTATATATGTATATTAGTTCGTTTTTTTCTTCAGTTCTTTGAGTTGTTCAGTTCTTTGAGTTGTTCAGGTGTTCAGTTCTTTGAGTTAGGGTTAGGAAGTTCTTCACTTCCATTAACCTCACATCTGCTCTGTTTAAACACACCATTTCCTAGGCTTTACTGAAAAGTCTTCAAACATCAGATTTATTTCTAGATTCAACAAAATCTGCATGGGTTGTATTTAAAAGTTATCAAACGAGAGAAACACGCATATCCACAAACATCTGCCATCCACCAACCCTCGTATCCATAACCCCCACACAACCTCACACCAACTCCCCCCTATTCCCAAATCAAACATGCACCCATCCACACACCACCCACATCCACGCATACACACGCTACTTCACATCCACACACTACCTCATATCCACACACTACCTCACACCCACACACTACCTCACACTCTACACTACCTCACATCCACACACTACCTCACATCCACACACTACCTCACACTCACACACTACCTCACACGCACACACTACCTCACACCCACACACTACCTCACATTCACACAATAACTCACATCCACACACTACCTCACATCCACACACTACCTCACATCCACACACACCCCAAGATAATTGGCTCCAATGAACGTGTTGTTTAAAAAACCACTCATCAGCTATTACAGCTTGGTCCATTCAAAACACAACCATATGTATAAATCTTTATCAGTTACTGAATGTTCCCAACATTCGTTATTGGACCCCCCCCCCCCTTTTCCCCTAATTAAAACACTTATATAGACAGATTCCTAGCGCTGATTCCAGAATACAACAGTCGGCCCCTGTCTCTAATTCAAAGATTGACATCTCAGAAACTCGGCCAATGACGGCAACTACTCAAGTCAACGGGCTGGCAGACAGAACCAGTACAAAGATTTTGTTGACTCAAGATAGGGAGACAGTTCAAAATGACAGTTTCTGGTTTAAATCAAGGTTGTACGCTAAACTGGCAATCTACAGATTTAAAAGAAAATAATTAAAAATTGAAATAATAAAATTATATAGTAGATACATAAATCTCACATCAATATATGACGTGACAGTGGAATAATTTTACGCGTTGCGAATTAAAAGAAACAAGATATTTATATAGTATAATAAATATATATGTGTTTATATAAATATGGATATTATTTAGATATAGATATGTATGAAGATATAGATTATAGATACAGTTGTATGTATTTTTATAGATCTAGA
>MUZC01004774.1:1151660-1161724 GCA_002072015.1 Radix auricularia
CAGCAACCCCCCCCCCCCTTTGCGCCAAACCGACCAGAGTGCGGGTCTCCACTTAATATTGTCAGCATTGAGAAAATTATCCATGATTTAATTATGTTTTTATTTGTTGAGTGCGTCATTCGAAGCCTTGTTGGTCCGCATGTATTATTTATAGTAATAATGTTAATGCTATATCCGTTTATATGAAAGCAACTTTGAAACACGCCAGTGGCGTCGCTAGGGGGTGCGGAGGGAGGCGGGCCGCCCCGGGTGACACCATAAGCTACCGCCCCGGGTGACACCATGAGCTACCGCCCCGGGTGACACCAACCATAGTGACGCCTCTCAAACACGCGGAGTCAATGTGCTTACGATCTTCATACACTTGCGTCAATTACTGTCCATGTCTTCAATCTAAATTTAGAAAATTAGAGTTCCGCACGTGACGTTGTCTGGGCGATGATAAAAAATGGACAATTTTAATTTTCTGTTGATATGCAGTCTAGGCTACAGATATTGCAGAGCAGTGTCTCTTGTACGTGACTCTTTAGGGTGCGATGATCTAATTACTTGTAACGGCCCTCGTTTAGTAAGTATCTCATGGGACCCTTTAGCACAATTTATGGAAATGCTATGGGGTGGTGGGGGATCAATAACTATAGTGACTTCATGTGACGAGGTCAAATTCCAGGTTTCGGCTCATATCTGCGTGTATTTCAATTATTTACGACTTATTCCGTGCTAAAGTGAACCAAATGATTTGCAAGACGCATTTACAATTCCACGAAGTAGAAGTTATCACTGGAGGTCACCCCTATCACATTTATCCCTTCTCTCTCTCTCTCTCTCTCTCTCTTTCTCTCTACTTTTACCTCTCTGTCTATATCTCCCTTAATGACACCTATACCAAGTGTTAACATATCTTTTAAAGTATTTATCTCATTAATGGAACACCGCGAACATCGCTACTGTAATAATAACATGACATAGGTGTTAGCATACGACACGGCTGTTAGTTGCTGACACGGCTGTTAGTTGTTGACACGGCTGTTAGTTGTTGACACGGCTTGTAGGTGATGACAGAGGGGTAATATCACGACACTGATGTTGATGGACAACACGGCTGTAACTCGATGACACGACCGAAAGTTGACGGCACGGCTTTTATTTCAAGGTACGGCTGTTTTTCCCGACACTACTGCTAATGGCTGTTTTTCCCCGACACTACTGCTAATGGCTGTTTTCCCCGACACTACTGCTAATGGCTGTTTTTCCCCGACACTACTGCTAATGGCTGTTTTTCCCCGACACTACTGCTAATGGCTGTTTTCCCCCGACACTACTGCTAATGGCTGTTTTTCGCCGACACTCCTGCTAATGGCTGTTTCTCGGTGACAATCCTGCTAATGGCTGTTTCTGGAGGGCACGGCTGTTGGTTGACTTCTCGTTACTTCACACCCCGCTGATTTAGTTTTGTTTTTACGGCGTGACAAAAAGACCGCAACGTTCACAACGCAATCAATATTTGCTATCGTATGTCTCGTCAGTAACACGACTGTATATTAGAGACACGATCACATGGTATTGTTTTCATGGCTGTGGTACAAGAGACAGTCTATAGTTAGGGGGCCCTCCCTCCCCACTGCCCCAAACACGCCAGATGAGAAAAATAAAATTCCCTTTGACAATGGCTTACATTAGCTCTAATGTCTGTGTTGTTGGAGGCTCGAGAGTTCTCTCATCTTCCCTGGTACCGGAAGTTTTTGTGCCACAGGAAGGGGATGAGGGGAGCAATGAAAGGAGAGAAATGTGAGGTTGACGAAGAAAAAAAAGTATTGGAAGGGGGGTAAAGGTGTAGGGATAAGTTGGAACCAGTTAAACAGCGAGCCGATCATAAGAGCAGGGCCGTCCGGTCCGGTCCTGTTTAATCCAGACAGTTAAAACCAGTGCTTCTCAAACTTTTTATTATGGTGGACCGGCATAATTTTTTTCCAATGCACCAGTGAGAGGTGCACTATTTTCCTATTTTTTCTGTCCATTTTTATAGAACTTCTGCGGTGGATGGCCCACGGACCGACACCGGTCCGCTGACCACCACTTTGACTGACCACCAATTTGAGAAGCACTGGTTTAAACGACGCTTACATTCGTCGGTATGAGCGTCATACCCGTTTATGTCAGATGTTCAAAACGACCCTTAATTATTTTTTTTTACTGCAAATATAATCCCGGCTTCAAGTTGACGGTGAAAAAATATGAAGGAATTTTTGAACGCCTTAAAAAAAAAAAAAAAAACTTTCGCTGATTTTCATTTAGTTTGGCTGATTAATAATGAAGGATTTTTTTCCTTATGGAGATGCCAGCATCACATACGAACTTGGTAACATTGACATCCTCGTGCCTTACAGAAAATGGCTGGTAGAGTTTTTCTAGAATTTAGTTTTGTGTCAATGATAGTTAGGGTAAGGTACCTCGGCAACGCAATCGGCCTCCACTTTGAATACCGTTAACCTGTCCTCTGAGACGAGCGGTCTCAACTACTTTAGTTTTAACAAGACTATGGGTCCCTGGCTTATTCCCGGGGAACAACACGTTTGTCTAGCCTGTATGTTCCTGGCATATTCCCGGGGAACAACACGTTTGTCTAGCCTGTATGTCCCTGGCATATTCCCGGGGAACAACACGTTTGTCTAGCCTGTATGTCCCTGGCTTATTCCCGGGGAACAACACGTTTGTCTAGCCTGTATGTTCCTGGCATTCTTTTTTTGAAACGGCAAATTCAGATTTAAACAACTTCCTCGATAGAAGCCATCTCTTTTTACCAACTGAAATACTGTCACCCGGCTTTGACTACCACCTTCTCCCCTCTCTCCCCGCTTCCCGATTCACCCGTGGCAGGAACTAAGTGACACCTTATAACATATGTGACTTTTACATCTTGCATATCAAATACTTTTCTCGAATCGCATTATGGGCCGAGACTTCTTAGTAGACCTGGGATGTGGATTAACATCAAAGTCACGGATATAAACCCCCCCTTCTCTTTCTTGGTTGTATTTTAAACTAAGAGGAGGCATTACATCCTGTCACCTGCTTTGCCTTCGATGTCCCGAAACCTTTATGGGCTGATATGTTCCGGGCAGTGGCGTAGCTAGGGTCATGTGCGCCCGGGGGCAAGACACAAATTCTGCGCCCCTTGACGGACCGAAAAATTCTGGGGGCTCACTGAGCCCCCAAGAAAAATTTGAAATTTTACGGTATAAGGATCATTTTTTGAAGCAAATGATATTTTAATGAAATACAATACAGACTAATAATTCTCTATACGATTATAAACAATTTATTTGAAAAAAAAACTCTACTAATTATTCATGACTTGAATAGACATAATCTAAAATAAATTGATCTTCCTTGATTTGAATGTCGTCAATCTCGCTGTTAAAATTGATATTCTCAAGTGTTCTCTTTCGATGCTAAGGAGTGCAAGATCATCCAGACGATCTTGATCCATTGAAGCACGTAATTAAGACAAAATAAGGTTTACTTTGCTGAAGGACCGCTCACAGCTTTTAGTTGAAACAGCAATTTTTAGAAGTATTTGAAGTGAAATGCGCAGATTCGGAAATAAGTCATCTCCATATGAAACAATAAAATCTAGAAGATCCAAAGTAGTTTCCGGTAGAACTTCAGTCCGGGTACTGAGCATCATTTTTTAGTCTTTGATTTCTGTACACAATTCGTAGAAATTAGCAAAATCTAAGCAATTATAATGAAGCGTATCGACTTTTGTTTCAGCAAGAAGAGATTTGACGTCTAGTAACTAGTAAAAATCCAAATTTGTTGTTTAGGTTGTTTAAGACGTAAAATCCGTATTGATATCTCCTGTTGGGGTTTATCAATTTCGCTGTTCATAGCAGGTGCAATTTCTTCTTATGGAGAAAGTTCTGCATCTCTTTTTAATTCTCGAAGGCATCCTCCGATGTCGTNCTTCTTTCCCATTGTCTACCGCAACATGGCTCAAACTAACATGAATGTTGACAATTTCTTGCTCAAGCGATTCAAGATCAGATTAAGCTTCCTTGAAACTCACAGTAGGATTCTGGAACCGTTTCTGGACACTATCAATTTTATCAAGTATGATGTTCCAGAAATGTTTAAAATCTAGGAAGTTAAAGTTTTATATACCTACCAGCAAAGCTTCTGCATCACTTCTGGTGTCAGGCGTCATATTTGTATGTTCTGATAATTTTTCCAACAGCCCTGCCATGTCATCTAGTCCTTCATAAATTGCTATAACAGCTTCTGATCGTGCAATCCAACGTGTTTCAGACTCCCTCTTCATTGTGATTGGCACAACTCTTTTTTAATTTTTTCCCAACGAGTTGTTGAAAGGGAGAAAACATAAATGTATACTTTTAACTGTTCCAAAAACGTGATAACAACTGGATCATGTTTAGTTAAGTGTACTCTTGCTAAATTTTAAGCTGTGGTTGCCACAGTTGATGAACAATGATTTGTGATTTCTAGCACATTTTCGCTCCCGGTCATTACAGAAGCATTGTCACAACATCGTGACCGACCGTCGGATAGTGGTATGCTATTAGATTCCAGTTTCTCTACGATAACTATTTCAAGGCTTTTTGCGTCTTTGGAATGTATCTTTGCAAAATCTGAAAATGATTCTTTGATAGTTACTTTTTAGTTTGTAATCCACATCCACAAATCTGATGACTTGAGAAAGCTTTTCCGGTGTCCTAGATCGATTGGAGTCAAGTAAGATACCGTAGTACTTGTGTTTTCTGATTTCACTCAACAGCTGATTCCTTACAGTCGATGTAAGTAGGTGGATAAATTCATTTTGGATTTCCGGTGATAAATAAGATACTACACCTAGATTTTCTCGGGCATTTTGTTGGTGTTTTTTTCTAACAGTTGATCCTACTGAGCAACAATTTTTATCGACGATGGACAGGAAAGAAAGGCGGTGCCTGATGTTTCATATGAAAGGAATCCAACTTGCTTTGACACTCTGATACAAGCCCGTGAGAGGAGAGACCTTCCCTACCCTTTCCCACTTTACTCCCTCCACATGAGAATTGGGGAAGTACGATTTATCTTTTTAAAGAGTCACAGCATGCAGCAAAGGGACGTGTATTAACCATTCTGTTTGCCAGTGGTTTTCAACATTTTGAGATTCCAGGACCACTTGAAAAATTTGTGCCTTAACTACGGGCCACTACTAAAAATTATTTCTGCATTTTCTGGTTTTTCGGTGATTTCGTACAATTTATCAAACATCTCAAAGTTACCTTGAAATAATATTTTTTTTCAAAGATCAAGCTTTTTCGTAAAAGCAGACATTCTGTCACTGAGAGTCATATAATGTATCTGCTTTCCTTGCCGAGTGGAATTAAGTTTATTGAGCTTTTCAAAAATTTCAGCCAAGTAAGCCAGAACAGCAACCCATTAGCCATGGTTCAAACTATCAACAAGCTTTGAGTTATTTCTACATGAAAATCTCTTACGTCATCGCGTAATTAAAACAGTCAGATAACCAGCGAACTTCAGTATACATTAGTAACTGTTAACGTTCAAAATTCATATTCGAGCATAAGAAATCAAAGAGACGAGAATTTAATTGACGAGCTTGATAAAATTAAAAACCATTATGGCCAGATCAGAAATATATTTAAGTCTGCGTTAATTCTTTTACTTGCTAGTCTTTCTCGATTAATCCTACAGTGGACCACAGGGTGAGAACCACTGCTTTAAGCCACTCCTTTTTCTTGTCTTGGTAATTTTGGTTGCCTTTAGTGTCGTCTCTGGTAGCTCTATTAAAAGAATCGTATTGGTCTCTTACTGCTCACTACCATCAACTCACAGTTTTTTTAATTTAAAAAAACACATCAGCAATCCTACATTAGGATGTGTCATTTATTTATGAGTAGAATGGCGCCCCTTAACGCTCAATGGGGGTGCCTAAATCATGTTTAACAACTGTTTTGTAATAAAGATATGTTCGGAGCTCCAATATTCAATCTTGCAAACGTATTTGGGATACATTAGTTTACATTAAAATGAAATTAAATAATGAGTTTTAATACTCATTTTGGCGCCCCCCTAACGTGGCGCCCGGGGGCATTCGCCCCCCCTGCCCCCCCTCGCTACGCCACTGGTTCCGGGATCGTGGTTGTTCCGTGATTCAAATACCGTTCATGGGTATCGAATTGACATGCACCGATGGTATATCGATATCAAATATCGTACTGATGTACACCGCAGGTATTGAACCCCGAAGTATTGCTTCTCGTCGACCGAGGGGTAGTCGATCAGACGATTCCTCCTGAAATACAATGCGTGGTAACCGATGCCGGCCAGCCAACAACGAGCGCCCCTGTTCTGCACTTCGAAGAGAGAGATTGCCCGCGTCATCACAGATTGGTGTTGTATATCAGGGAAAGATAGCCCCCGAGCACGGCCAGTGGCACGTCCTAACTTATAAGAGTAGTTGTCTTGTTTTCTTTCGCCTTGCTTCATTACCCTAAGATTACCTTGTAACATTGATTAACTTGACAGCGTTCGTTCGATCTGCATTCAGCTTCGGTAAGTAAAGAATTGTTTTTGTCTTCTTCTTCAGTTGTTCGCAGTTCATTTTTTTTCTTCAATATTTTCCTCGTAAGCCGCGGGGCCATTGTTCAAATGATTAACACTGACAGTGTACATACTTGTATGTATTCAATAACAATTTAATTTTTAAAAAAAAAGAACTATTCAATATTCTATTTTATTTCTTTTAAAAATAAGTATACTGGCTAAATAAGACACATTCAGAATACGGAATGGGAGGTTACTGTCTAGAGCCGCCACTGATGTCCTTCCATTAATAAGGGGGGGGGGGGACATCATTATTGTATGTATTCCCATGTGTTTTTTAGAGTTTCAAAACTACAGCTTAAAAAAAAACAACTTTAAAAATGCAAAACAAAATTTGTCATTAAGAAAGCAATTAGTAGATAATACTTCAAACATTTCTTCTTTCGTGACTCTTAACTGTAATAAATTCTTGACGACTCACTCGGATTGTATAGTGTTATTTCCTGGCTTATATCCTGGTGCACCGAGTATAAGGTGATAGTTGAACATTATCTTTACTCACCTGGTTCCGATGTGATAAAATCTCGACTGCTAGGATTGGAGTTTATGTTTCCTTTCATATGAATCATCCTCCTAGTCAATTGTTTTTTTGTTAAGTTTCATTCCTCAAAGATAACTAACGGCTCCATGGAAACATGTATTACTCGCCTGTTTGATTTTCTTTTCAAAACCTCCTTTGCCTACATTCTTGGTAGGCGAATTCTCAGGCATGCTAGTTGCGCTAAGTTTCCGAAACTATACTTCATACTAGGAATGGGCTGGATCTAATATGGGTCTGGCAAATCCGGAATCTGGTCATTTTTACAAATCCAAGCTGGCCAAAACCGGTTGACCGGTTTTCCGATAACATATATGTATACTACCATCTAACATATCTTTACTCAGTGAGTAAATAGTGAAAGCTCCAGAATTCGACCATTTTTTACAAATCTGGCTTCGGCTTCGGCCGGATTTATAAAATTTGAACCCGGTAACCCCTATTTCAAACACTTAGTGCATTCAAAATAAAATATTCTTTATTTGCTGTGTTGTTTTTTTTGTTGTTGTTTTTTTTTTGCCTTATAAGACGCACTTTTACTTCCCCAAATATGACAAATAGACATTTTCTGACAGCAGCGAAGAAGGGGAATTATTGGGGTTCAAACAAAAAAAAACAACATCACAGCCTTATCTTTGTTACGTTCACTATTTAAATACTCACTTTACTGACTGAAATGAGTAAAGATGTATTACATGGTTGACATAAAATTGCTCTTAAACTGCTGGTAACTTAATACAGTTGAACTAAAATATTTCACTACAGTATTTGGTTCATATTCTTTTCTTTTGTGTGCGTGCGCGCGCTAAATTTTTCTCCTTTAAAATTTGGTGCGTCTTACATTCCGGAGCGTCTTCTACGGCGAAAAATAAGGTACTCCTAAATATATAAGTCGTCAAGTATTGTAAGATTGATTTCTGAGACTATTTTTTTTTATTAAGCAGCATGAGCCGTACGATACAAAGAATCATCATTGTTTTATTCTTATAGCCGGTGATTTCCATTTGAGGAACGTGTTAAAACCAAATGGTATCATACATTTGCCACCGAACCCCTCCCCCCCCCCCCAACATTTTAGTGACCTGTCCCTACCTCCTCGGTCACCAGAGTATTTTTCCACGACTATTGACGTCAAGCATGTCACGCCGAAATGTTCTGGGAAAAATTGCCATAAAACCCTTCGCCTCCCCTGCGTGAGCAACAAGGGGACTGCACGACTAAAATTGATGCTGCTTATTAAACATGACGATATCGCCACTCCCTGTTTTGCAGCAATGACTCTCACGTGATCGTAATTTTTATTTTCCTGTAAACAAAATATTTATTTTTAAAATCACAAATAAAATGACGACACAATATGAATTATAAACAGGCGAACGGGAGCCGGTGTGTCATCTTTGCTTATAAAGAAAAGTGAACTCGATGTTTTCCCGGGGTTATGCTTACATCAGGGCCGGCCTTAGTGAAGTGGACTATTGGAGGCCCTAGGCGAAGTGGACTTGGTGGCCGTCAATGTAATAGAAACATATGATTCCTGTGCGAGGCCCCTACTAATTGGAGGTCCTAGGCGGCTGCCTAGTTTGCCTATTCCGAAGGCCGACCCTGCTTACATGGAGAAAACGATGTTTAAGTTACCCCCCTCCCCAGCCCCCCTTCCAACAACACTCCCTCCCCACTAGGCTAAGAGAGGAGAACACCGAAATAAACAAATTCAGAATAAATATTTGCCATTAACGGCATTAACCAAAAGAAGTGTATCCCGCCCCCGATTTTCCAAATATAAATGTAATTTATGGCCTTTTAAAACATGTGGGACCACGTCATGGGGTGGTGGTGGTGGGTAATTGTAGCTTGGTTCATATCCTGTTAAGTGCTGCGGTCAACATTGTGATTACTTCAGTCAAAATAGTGATTGCTACAGTCAATATTGTGATTTCTACAGTCAAAAAAGTGATTGCTACAGTCAATATTGTGATTGTCACAGTAAACAGTGATTGTCACAGTCAATATAGTGATTGTCACAGTCAATATAGTGATTGTCACAGTCAATATAGTGATTGCTACAGTCAATAATGTGATTGCTACAGTCAATAATGTGATTGCTACAGTCAATATTGTGATTGCTACAGTCAACATAGTGATTGTCACAGTAAACAGTGATTGTCACAGTCAATATAGTGATTTTCAAAGTCAATATAGTGATTGTCACAGTCAATGTAGTGATTGCTACAGTCAATATAGTGATTGTCACAGTCAATATAGTGATTGCTACAGTCAACATAGTGATTGTGACAGTAAACAGTGATTGTCACAGTCAATATAGTGATTGTCACAGTCAATATAGTGATTGTCACAGTCAATATAGTGATTGTCACAGTCAATATAGTGATTGCTACAGTCAATATAGTGATTGTCACAGTCAACATAGTGAATGCAATAGGTTGAACCCACGTACAACATTTCAAACGGGGAATAGCTAGGCGATTCTTTATGAAAATGTTGGAGGAGTGTTTCATCCGGGAACCAATAAATACGGAAATTGGGGGGCGGGTTGACTAAAAAGACATAATACGTTAGAACCATTTGTTCTTTGATCACCCCCCCCCCCACACACACACCTTTTCCAGCACTGTAGTGAACTTCGGACATCGGTAATGTTATCAAACTTTATCTGATATCCATCCGCCCTTCTGGCGCTACAGCCCATGCAGGAATATCCAGGAATAAATAAATATTTTAAACGAATAAATTCTGTTAATAATTTAAATGATTACAATTAGTAAATCCTCCTCAAAATATTTATTTTTGTTAAAAAAAAGCAAGTTATAGAAAGACGTCTATAAAAACATCGATAGTGCTTTTTTTTTCTTCTTTCTTGTAAAAAAAAAAAAAA
>MUZC01004774.1:1161775-1175246 GCA_002072015.1 Radix auricularia
TTTAAAATAAAAAAAAATAAAAAAAAATTTTAAAAATAAATTAAAAAAGCATTGAAGGGAGTAAAATACATTAGTATGTGACAAAAACGCTTTTTGACTTAGCTCTGTGGTAGTCGTACAGTACTTAAACTTACGAACATCCACAGAGCAAATAGCATTTCAAACGTGCTGGTTTCAATTCAATCGAAACTGAAAACGTTTAGCTTAAATTTTTTAGCAGTGAGTGAAATTATCAGGAACTGGGTAATTTTATTAAGTGTTTACGGTGAACAGAACTAACCGCGAATTTTTACCTAATACTACGCCACGGGCGTCTGTAAATGCTCAAGAGGTGGAGCCTAAGTTGGGACAATCGGTGCATTCATGTATGAATGAAAATAGATTGTAAACCAATCCTAATTACTTGGGATAAAATATATATAATATACATCGAGTGTTTAGTGTTTATATTTTATGTTAGTTATAATATTCATATAATAAAGCATAGGCAGCACGATAAAGAATGACTACTATCTTTGTCTATCTATTTGACATGGATTCAAGTGTTCTTTTCGGAAAGGCGAGTCTGTTGGGTTTAACTTCTGGGATTTTAATGTGTGCGCTCATTAAATAAAGACCAATACCTATAATATACACATAGATCTATCGAGAAACGGTATTAAAATATATGTAGATATGCTTGATTAGAGAATACGCAAAACAATTGCGCTGACTTCTCTATAGAAAAAAAAATCGTTTATCAAAACAGGATCGTAAATATTGATTTACCCCCCCCTCCCCATCTATAACCAGTTCACCTCCTCCCCCACCCACCAACACCCCACACACACCTGAGTTCTACAGGGACCTGACGTTTATTTAACATGACGTTAATGGCCCCAGCCAGGGTGTCTTTCCCTTCTTGCAGTTAAGGTGACTGCCTGGCTATAATTTAGGCAGAATTCAATGCCACGGACGTCCAACGTATTGTTTTATCTGAGGCGTTGTAGGTCGGAGTAGGTGTTTAAATGTGATAGGTCCATGGGACCTTTCGTCGTTGTAGGTCGGAGTCAGTGTTTGAATACGATAGGTCTCTAGAACCGCCTGTCATTGTAGGCCTGAGTTGATGTGGCAATGTGGATAGGTGTCAGCCATTATTACATCTAAGATTCGTTGGTCCGGGCGCAAAGTTGCCAAAAATCTATTCATGTGCGATAATTCTTAACTGCTGCGCAACGTCCACCTGATATTCGCGCAGCCGCGCAGCTTAAAGAGAGCCTTGGTGACAGCTATTGAGGGGCAATGTGGATGGGTGACCCTTATGCCCAAAGAAATACCCATTGCACAAAGCACCACCTGTATATCTATTTTAATTCTTTTAAATATTTATTGTTGTTGTTGACGTATTCGCTGTTAGATAAACAAACTGAAATTTCACAACATACGTCGCCATGTGACTGTTGTTGCCCTATCATTAGATTCGGTAATGATCTGTAGGAATAAACTGGTATAAATAGAATAGACGAGTGGATTTAGGGTACTTACACTAATCCGATAAGGAGCTATTGACCCCCCCTCACCTTACTTGTCAACAGAGCAAGTGATTGTTAGGGACTACGACTCGGGGTCTGTCCAATTTTAACTTCTAGCGAGCTGAGAGCGAGAGTCAATATTATCGTGTTTATTAAAGAAAGATCGTGCCAAACTGATAACGAGATCCTGGGTGGGGGAGGGGCAGGAGGGTCGCTTCTAGCTAACAACAAACAAAGAAATGTGTGTGTGTGTGAGTGGTGATGTTGCGTTGCATATTCCTATGTTGACATGGTGTTCTTTGAACGAAAAGTTGAAATCATGTCAAGATATACATTCGTTTAGTGACAGTGTTTCATTGGTGTTCATTTCCGGCCTATGAACTTTTTTGACGCACTCAAACATAGTCATGTTTATCACAAAGTCAAGTACTGGATAGGTTTTAGTTTTTTTTTTTTTTTTTTTTTTTNGGGGGTGGGGGCGTGTCTCCCTCTTGATAGCACTGAATCATTATCTGGTGCGATCTTTTCCCAGATGTGCAGTAAATCCGGTGTGGCCGATTTGATTAGATATTTAACAACTGTCTTATATAGAGCTGTCAGGTCGACATATAAACAAATAGCAAGAGCTATTGGTCGGCGTTCGAGAGTTTTTATATCTAATGTTTGCTCAGTAAGTACATGTAGTTACAGATGATTGTCAATAGCCAGTGGATTTTAGACCCGAAAGCAGCATACGGCTCATCAAATGGACTTTTGTGGTCCGCCTTTAAGCTTACAAAAATAAATAAATAAAATGTACAATTCATGAAATTCAGGCAGCTAATACTGATGCACATGTATTGTTAATTTTATATACGTAACATACTTATAAAATATGATCTGGTTTAAGCAACTAAATACAGCTGAAGTTAATAAACAATTATTTCAACACCTGCTGTAACTGTAATAAAATTACACAAATAAGTTTAATTGTTGATAGCAATGTTGGTGGGGGGAGTTGGTGGGGCCCTTGACACATGTCTTATAGGATAAAATAGCACTTGTCTCTATCCGAGTTTGAGAACCCTCCCTAGTCCACAGTCTAGAGGGGGTACGGCTACGTATTGCGTTATTTAACGGGCAAAAGGGTGGTTAACTCAGATCATAGATATGGGTGACTGCGTGCGTGAAATAGTTGAGGTATGTTAATGAGTGAGTCTGTGGTGATGTGTCGATGATTGGATCACGTTATGTTAATGTCAGTGATTGGATCACGTTATGTTTATGTGTCAACGATTTGATCACTTTATGTTAATGTCAGTGATTGGATCACCTTATGTTAATGTCAGTGATTGGGTCACGTTATGTTGATGTGTCAATGATTGGATCACGTTATGTTGACGTGTCAATGATTGGGTCACGTTATGTTGACGTGTAAATGAAGTGGTTACGTTATGTTGATGTGTCAGTGATTGGATCATGTTATGTTGACGTGTCAATGATTGGATCACGATATGTTGACGTGTCAATGATTGGATCACGTTATGGTGACGTGTCAATGATTGGATCACATTATGGTGACGTGTCAATGATTGGATCACGTTATGGTGACGTGTCAATGATTGGGTCACGTTATGGTGACGTGTCAATGATTGGATCACGTTATGGTGACGTGTCAATGATTGGATCACGTTATGTTGATGTGTCAATGATTGGGTCACGTTATGGTGACGTGTCAATGATTGGATCACATTATGGTGACGTGTCAATGATTGGATCACGTTATGTTGATGTGTCAGTGATTGGATCACGTTATGTTGATGTGTCAATGATTGGATGGCACTATGTTGATATTTCAATGATTGGGTCTCGTTGTACAGACGGAAGAGGTAGGGAATACATGTATTTTAAAACCTAAAATTATTCTAGTTCACACCCTCCAGTTAATTAAACCAACTTAACAGATCAAAGAATTCACCTTTTAAAAGCAAGTGTAATTTCAAGCAGATTTTCGATGAGCTATTTCTAAAAATTTGTCAAGAACGATTTTTTAATAAACCATTAGAACGCCCGTCACGTGAAATGAGAAGGATCACACTTGAGACAAAATAAGCGATGGGTCAGCAAATTTTTTTTGGACGCATGCACAATGAAGAGAAATGATGAGAGATATTGTGGGGAAAACGTGAAGTTCGATAGTGGAAATCGATCGTTATTGTGATGCTAAACAGTTGAGCCACCAACTGGGGTATTTTCTGTTTTCCTTATTTCAAGAAGGCTGTAAACGATTGCGAGTATGGGAGTGTGTGGGGGATTATGTAATAAAATAGAGAGACGATGAGTAACGAAGGGAGGCAATGTGTTTTTAAGCAAGGAAGAGAGGCAATTGTATGTTTTAACGATAAAACGATATAAAGGGAGGTAGACAGATGTTTGTTAGTAATAAAGGGAGACAAGTATTAGTTTGCAAGTTGAAATTTCTGGTCCTTGTAACCGGGGTATGTGTGTTAATATAACCTACCGAGATTTTTTTTTTTTTTGTTGTTGTTGTCGTCCCTGTGGTCAGACATGAAAATGAGACGGGTCAATTGAGGCATAATATTAGCCGTTCGACAGACAGACCTGGCAGAGATACTTGTGCGCTTTAGAAATATTTGTATTGAGGCTATTAAAGATTAATTTAAATTTAATTGTAAACTTTTGAAAAATTAACGATTCATTAATCGTTAATTTCTATTGAAGGAAAAAGTTAAAATTTATCATATCATGTCACAAGTAACACTTATTAAACGTTCTTGTTGAAAATTTAAATACCACATGAATGCCTCCTTTATATGTCATCTTTTAACCAACTACGCAAAAAAGACAAAGGTGTTGACATTATTTGATTCAAGTGATGAGCGGGTCTAGTTGATAACCAGCCGAGCTCAACAATCATGCACATGGAACTGAGGTAACTGGTATAAACACAACAGTCTTGACCAGGAACGGCATTATGTGATATCGGTGTTCATTAAGTTTCCACCGTTGTAGAGGGTTAATGGATAGAGGAACTTTCTTCTCCATTTTATAACGCAGTAATTCATCAGAAGAGCTGTCGTCATTTTCTGTCTCTAGGTCAGAATCCATTAATGCCATTAGCTTAATACGCTTTTCATTTGGTTTGATAAGGAGGTGAAGTGTTAGAACCATGTTAGGCAAACTTTATCAACATTTTGAACTTTCCCGTCAGTCAATAGTTTAAAGCCGAAAAGATCTTGAAATCGTCAAGAAATTTATTATTTATCCGCCGCTATTTTCTAATATTTAAAAAAACTGTTTGGCTTCCAATTATTTATAAGTGATTGGTCGATTAATCGTTATAAAATGATTTAATTGTAAAACATTTTTTAACGATTAATATATTGTGTGTGTGTGTGATTCCGATTCCGGCATCCTTCCGTCTCGCGAGACGATGGTGCATCACCGTTGGGTTGGGTTGCATTTCCTCGAGTGACTGTGCAGTCCTATCCTTGAGTGACAGTCTTTGCCACAGTTTTTACACACGAGTTCTGTGCTTCCAAATGTTTTGGCCTTTCTCCTAGCTCTTCTGTCTGCAGCCTCCTCCATTCTTCGGAGTGTGTGTGATATAGACACACATTTATATGTATATATAATTCCTGTCCACGGTGGGCTGCAACCACTGGCCACGCCCCCACCACGTCACTTCCGAGCACACAATGCCTTTCTTTGCCTCCCCGCCCCACCTGATCCTGACAGGAACAATGGCCTCTTCCAATGTCTCCTATCTGACCAGTTTCTCAGTCGACATTCAGGGAATTATCGATTTTTAAAATTAAAGAAGGAAAAAAAATCGATCGGATTCCCGTAGATTAAGAACCTCAGTGTTGATGGGGGAGAGAGATTAACGCAGCGGGGATAAGTTATTTACGTCAGACCCCACAGTGTCAGCACTGTTCTGTGATCAAGCAAGTTTTGATACGGCTCCATTAACCCCTTCTCAGATCTTATCACGTGATTAATTAAAAAGAGAAGGAATTGTTCACAAGGCATATATTCCCTTGTTATCGGATACACTCTTTGCCAGGGTTTTTTTTAAATTTTAGCAATAAATTAGGGGGCTGTTTTAAATATTTAATTTTGCTGTCATCTTTTAACCAACAACGCAAAAAGACAAAGATTTAGACATTATACGATTATTTGATTCAAGTGATGAGCAGGATTTTGCGCCAAACTTTGACATTATGGTGGCATGATTATTCCACTAATTGTAGATCTACCCGGGAAAACATGAAGTGTACTTATGATTTGTGTCAATTTTGTTGTTTGTTTGCTCTTTTGTTTGTGGCAGTTCTTGCCATGACATTTGGAGCACATGAACTATGTTTTAAACCAAGCTATTAACATTCACAAGATTTCCTTCTCATTTCCTAATTTTTTAAAAATTCATTTAACATTTATATTTAATGGAAAATATTTGCAATGAAATATTTTTTACAGATACCTTATGATTTCAGTGTTCTTAACACAGACAAGTAACTTCAAGACATATTTAATGAGTGGTTAGTTCAGCAGCATTTTAATCCATGTTTTAAAACAAATGTAATTCCAGCAGCGGTGTAGCGCAAGTTTCTGTTAGCCCGAGGCGTTTTGTCCCCACTCCCACCCCCATGTTTCCTGTTCCCTCCAGCGTTACGCCGCATATTTCCAGGTTGACACTGGTTTAAAGGTACACAACGAAAACGCAGTCTTTCGAGCATCATATGTACCCTAACGTCCCCCTCCCCTCGCCCTTACCCCTCCTCCCTACTCTCACTGTCCTACTCACTGACATCTCACCAAGCCATTACATTAAATATTCAAGATTCCGGTCTCGATGTCATTGTTTATCCCAACAGTTGCAGGCAGCTAGTTTTTTTTGTTTTTTTTTTTTTGTTTGTTTTTTTAATAAACAGTTTCAGGTTTTAAAACGACCGAGCTGTACCGTGACGATTTCACTGAAGGTTCCACAGCTGACAAAACAAACAATAGCATCCATTATCCAGCGAGTGATAAAACAATAACATCCAATATTTAGAGAGCAATGAAAAAAAATCAATGATATCCAATATCCAGAGATCCATATTCTCGCTAAGGCCAGAGCCCCCGCCTCGGTCCCACAATTACATTGTAAACATTTTGGGTCAAGAGCTGACCACCATCACGTCACGTGTATTATTGACCCAGTAAATGGCTTGGGATGTTGTAGACAAGCCGACTTCAACAACCTTAGCAAAGTCCCGTAATAACGAGCTGCGGTGTAGCGCTAATCTCCCATTGTTTTACTTATCGATGTCCTCCCATAGATAAAGACGCTCATTGATTGCGAGGCTCGGCACTCAATGTTCTTGTGCACTGAAGGTTTCCAGGGTCTTTTGTATTTTATACTGCAAAACAAACGGCGATATCTTTGTGTTTCCTTTGAAACGACTGAGACATTGATAGTATGTGTGTGTGTGTCAAGACATATGTATGTGTGTGTGTGAGAGAGAGAGAGAGAGAGAGAGTCTATGGGTGAGGCAGGAACTGGAGATACACTGCTGGTGATACATTTTCTTTGACATAGAGTTATTGCTGTTATTATATTCTGTCAGCATCCCACCATCACACATTTTATAAAACAGCGAATTAAAATAAGGTACTCGTAATAATTATGCGACACCCGTTTAAATTTTGAGTTGACATTTTTCTCTTATTATATGTAACTCTAAGAAGAAAAGAAAACCAATAGTTTGCTAAGTTTTAAATTCGCTATCAATCATAGAGAATAGTAGGAATTTAAAGAAGGCAATGACCTTGACTGACGTATTTAAAGGGCAACAACTCCAGAAGTGGACGATATTTTTGTCGCCATTTTTGTCATTTGTTCACAATATAAGAACCTCCAAACCGCACCCATATTCCCCTATAGTTTCGTTGGTCTGTGAGGAAAAAAATGCTTGCAATGTTGTGCTGCTTTGGGTTTTTAATTTTTAAAGTTAAATTCTCCACTGATACACATATATTGTCTCTGTAAAAATTCACTGAGCGGTAATTCTAAACTGCCGCGCCGCGTCGAAAAATATAGTTTTAACTTGAAACTAAACTCCCTTTCTGAATGGGGAACAAGGGTCGACAACTTGACTGAAATATTCAATATTCCGTCACTTTCAGAGACAGCAGAGGACTTTGATATTTCACAACACTCGTGTGGTGGCCTTCATGGTTGGTTATCTGACGCAAATTCCCGATAACACCGAATTGAGTGAGGCACGGAACAAGACAAACACAATCAATGATCGAACTTCACCTTTACATAAGGTCTTGTTCCCGACGCTAATGTGCTTCTTTGAGTCCACCCAGCTCCAAATTGGGGGGGGGGGGTGTGGCACCTGACATCAGTGGCGGAAGTAAAAGCGCCTTGGCATTGTGCTAGGCACACAATCCCCTCATAGGCCGAGGTTCAAGATACTTGTGGACTTGTCCATTATACCAGCGTCGTCTGAAAAGGGAACTTTGCTTTACTTTACTTTGCTACGTAAATATTTTCTTTAAAAGTTCGCACGACTGGAAATATTGATAATCTTAGTTGAAATATTTGTTTTTGTTTTTTTTTAATTTCCAATGTTTCGACTGGGTTGTGGGGGGCGGGGAGGGGGTTGCAGGAGGCGCGTAGGTATACAACTTTTAAGGTTAGAATTGAATCATTTTTCAACATGTACCTAAACTAAACTAAGGGAGGGCACGGTGGTTGATAGGCATGCGCGTTCTGTGAAGGCGGGGGTTCGTACCCGTGGCTCAGGGGCGTCCATGAATCCAGCCAGCTCTAATGCAGTTCGGGTAAAGTAAAAGCGGCAGTGCGAATTCCGCCAATCCTCTCGTATGCCGTGTTTAATAGAAACTTTTGAACGGTGCTTTACTTGTCCCATAGGCTTATGTGAAGGAAAATTTGCGTTTTCCTACACTTAAACTAAATCGATATGACATTAACAAGTGACAGAAATTCATAGATTTGCAGGGATCCCAAACTAAATAATAAAATATAAAAATATTTTTAACAAGAATTAGACATTTTAATGTATTCAAAATACTTTAGTTCCTTAAATGCCTACGTTTTAATTGGATGTTCAGTGAACATAGAGGGGGGGGACGTCATAATGGGACGATTATTAGTAGTTTAAAATCTAACAAAGGTGAAGAGAAGTGACCCTTCAAAACTATGCGAGAAATTTTAATCTGATAAGGTTGAGTAACAAGAAAACATGCATGTCTGTAAGACACTTGATACGAATCCCAAAGATACGCCTTCAGCCCCAAGGACTGCCACTGACAAAAGGCGGCACGCCATCGAGGCACACTAACGCACCAAATAAATTTTCGTTAAAATAAATATTGTATATTCATACACAAAAATTCGCTGACGAGTTATTTCTAGTATTTTGTTTTTCTTATTTTTTTTTTAAATTTTGTTTTTGCACAGCTATCTGGAACATATTATCTGACCATTTATGCAGCGTTGTAGAGTCAGTCACTGAGTCAGTTTTTTGTGGTTTAGCTAAACAAAAATGTGTGTACGTGTATGACATTTTGTGTGTGGCTTTTTTTTTTTTTTTTTTTTTTTTTTTTTTTCATTGAAAACTCGATTAATTTTTTATTGTATTTTTTCTTCTTCTACAGAATTCACTGACAAGTCTTCTCAACACGAATACTACGTCACCAAGAACTGACGTCACGCCCTTTCACCACAGATACGTCCTGACACCACACAACCATGGCGTGTGCAGCCATTGCCAAATGTATTCTCATTATTCTCAACGTCCTATTTCTGGTAAGTTTCATTTCCCGGTCTGCATTCTGAGCAGGGATTGGCACAGGACCGGGATGCCTGGAGAGTCTTTGTTCGTGGCCTATGCCCCAGATGGGACGACAGGTAGTGATGATGATGATGATTCTGAGCAGGGTAATAGCGTCACTAAGTAGTTGTAAGAGTGTGTACCGCCCCCCGTCGACACTTTCATGGGGGGGGGGTGACATCAGGTGGAACATTGAAAATTTGAAAGAGCTTAGGTAAATCGCGGCTGGATAGCGAAGTCAATAGTGCGCTCGCCCCACGAGCTGAGAATTGGGGGATCAGGGCCACGTTCAAGCCACAATAAAAAAAATTGATGAATGACTATCACCAAAAAAGTCATCCGCTGACCTGGAGAGGAGATGGGCGCCGCCAAGTTCTACAAAACCCCGGGAAATAGAACCCCTTACGACCACGAGGTTATGGGACACAAAAAAGGGTAAATCAAAGCAGGGGGTGCCAGTGTGAACAGATGGCAAGAGCAGGCAACCAAAGCAGCATTGTTTTACGAACACGTTGCCACTAGAACCGGGTGCAAACAGTAATCTTTTTCCTACTAGAAATGTTTTGCCGCCAGAAACGGTTGCAATTACACAGCGCAAACTGTGACCCCCTAAGGTTTTTGTTCAGCACCCTGAAACAAATTCGAAAAAAAAATCAGCTAGATCCGACTTGCCGTTCCCGAAGGCTTATATAGCAATTAACTCTGTGTTCTCCTCCTTTGTTTTTTAGTTTAGGTTTAGTTATAATTGGGAATTTAGGGTTAGGTTTAGTTTTAGAACTTTAATAGTTGAATTTTCCAATTTCTTTGTAACGTTGCATATCAACAAAGATGGTGGCCATGTAACGTGGCAACGTTAAATCGGATTTTACCAAAAATATATAAATTTACGTTTGTATTTGAACTAAGACTGGCATTTTTTTTTAGATGCTGCCTTTTGACGTTCATAGCAAACCCTTGGGGCCCCTTGAAGCTTCATCATCAACTTATGGGTCATACGTCCTAACAAAATTTGCTCACCACCGGTCTACTAGCTTCCATTAGTTTGAAGAATGATTTGACCATTAGTTTGACCATTAGTTTGACCATTAGTTTGAAGAATGATTTGACCATTAGTTTGATCATTAGGCTGACCACCCTTGTTTCATTTTGTTTCCAGATCATCGGGATTGCTTTCATGGCTGTAGGGGCTCTGCTCGCCTTTGTCCCTGGAACAATCCTCAGCAGTCTTTACGACGCGACCAAGGCCGCTGCAAGTAAACAATCTACCATTTTATGATGGTTACTTTACATTGGCTGGTGGTTACTGTACTTTGGCTCTGGTTACTTTACTCTAACTTTGGATCGTTGATCTAGATTGCGTTATTTTACTCATATGCTTTTGTTCCTTGATCTAGACTGGGCTACTTTACTTAGTTTGGTTACTTTACTCTTATAGCTTTAGTTCCTTGATGTAGACTGGGTTACATTACTTAGTTTGGTTACTTTACTCTAGATTGGATTACCAGAGGTTACTGTACGCCCAACTAATTTAAAGATTG
Organism: Radix auricularia; assembly: GCA_002072015.1. Lineage (NCBI taxonomy): Eukaryota > Metazoa > Mollusca > Gastropoda > Lymnaeidae > Radix > Radix auricularia. Next base: position 1,172,675 of record MUZC01004774.1, read on the forward strand.
TACAAGAGTAAGACTTCATTTAGTAGTTCAATATAAAAATCCATTTGGTCTCATGTTAAAAAAATATTCATTGGCATAACACTGTCACTGTTATCATGATTGTATAACATAGCCAATGTTATTATGATTATATAACACTGCTACTGTTATCATGATTGTATAACACTGCCACTGTTATCATGATTGTATAACACTGCTACTGCATCATGATTGTATAACACTGCCACTGTTATCATGATTGTATAACACCACCACTGCTATTATGATTGTATAGCACTGCCACTGTTATCATCATTGTATAACACTGTCTCTGTTATCATCATTGAATAACTTCTACTGAAGTGCCCCTGACAATCCATTTGTTACTATTAGCCCATATCTCGCCTAATGCTCCCCCTACCATTGTCCCATTCACAGAGGCCGGCGGGTACAGTTTCCCAGCAACGGCCGATGAACTGAAAGACATGCCGATGATCTACGAGGTGGGCGTAGCCCTGTTCGTCCTGGGCATCATCCTGTCCATCCTCAGTTTTCTCGGCTGCTGCGGGTCCTGCTGCACGTGCTGCAAATTCTTGTTGCTCCTGGTAAGTAAACGTGATAGAAACTGGAATGATATCTTGTAAATAAACATGTGTTAGAGACCGGAAAGATCTCTTGTTCCAATGATGCATGTGGCACTTGCAGTCTTACAAACCCCAGACTGTTATGAGATATGGTTCTTGTTGCAGTGGTCTGAACCATTTGTAAGTCACGGCACACTTGTTTAATCCAATTTTTTCCCGGGGGATCTCATGCTAAAATCTAGGAATCTTTACATTAAAACTTTTCAGCCCATTGTGAGGAAACCATTGCGTTTAAAAAGATGGGAGGGGATGTTTCTAAAGAGAGCACCAAATGTACACAAGACATCAGCTTCATATTGGCAGCACCACTGGGAGACGTTACGGGATGTTCGGAGAGCTCAAATTGGGAAACCATGGGATACTGACAAAGACCCATCCCCAGTGTTCTCTAAACTGAATTTCATTGAACAATGAAATTATACTCATAGAAGTCTATACCTGACATAAATAATTCCCAGAGTCATTGATGCGTTGAGGTTTTCAAAGGTTCTTTAAAAAATAATATTTTTTTTTTTTTAAAATCAACAACAACAATTTTAATTATTCGTTTTACACGTACCAGATGCTGAGGGTCCGCAGGGGGGGGCTGTGCAACAACATCAGGGAACCTCTGAATTATTGAATTGACACATGTAATCAGGTTACTGTAAATGTAATTTTCTCCTAATCATTTCTGTGGTTCAGAGTTATATATTACTGGGTTTAAATGGTTTTTGGAAATAATTTTTTAATGATATAAAATATGTATTTGTTAACCAAGCGCACTATCATTAAAATGACACTTAAAAACAAGTTCAAGTAAAACTGCCTAAGAAGGACGTGTTATAACAAATTCAAACAAATAGGCCAGGGGTGTCTAAAGTTAGACCCGTGGGCCAAATACAGCCCACGTTTAAATTTCAACTGACCTCCTACCCTCTCTTAAATAATTAATTTACTGGAAGATTTTTTTTTCTGTATTGAAGACATTATATTTTTTTTAAAAATCCGAAAGTATTTGGTGTTTAGATCAATCGATAATGATGTATTGTTTACCAGTGTGGATACTGATTACAAAAGCGGATGAAGTAATGTTCTGAAATTTGATAAAATCTGATGGGAAAAATATATGACCTATTATTATTTCTTATTTTTTGCCAACTAGGAAAAGGAAATGAATATAGATCTAGTGACTTAAAATATAGAACTAGTACTTAAAATTTTATGATAGTTTTTACATTAGATTTTTAAATAAAATTTTTCTCTCTTGTTATATTTCAACGTATTTTCTTACTTGTAAATTGTAAGGTACATAGTGTAAATTAAACACATATTCTATATTCTGTTTATCTAGTTTTTTATAATTTCTAATGATGGAATAAGATGTTTATAGAGTTTGGAAATGTGGAATAGTTTTATCCCGCCCCCTCCTCCCACACACAAAATTTACAATTACAAATTGCAAATACTAAAATAAAAAGTTCGAAAACCAATCGTATACTTAAAAAGCTTGTAACTCAGTCTCAATTTTTAAAAAAAAAATTTTTTTTTAAAAATAAAATTATCTAAATCCGGCTATCAGATAGTCTTACGTTATGGAAAGGCGCTCTTAAAAGAAAAAGAAAAAAACCAAAGAAAAAAACCTTGATATCAGCCATCAAAATCACTTGTAAGCACGATTTCATTTGTTTCCTTCAGTTTGCCATCGTCATGGTTTGCCTCATGATCGGAGAGATAGTTATCTGCTCATTGTTCTATGTAAAGGATTCCCCTGTAAGTATAGGTCTAAGATTTCTACTAATAACTACTACATACTTACATTACTGAGTTTAAGTTATGCTTCTAAGATAACAGAGAAACATACACGGTATTTAAATACAATAAATTCCTAAATATATTGTCATACTTCAAATTAAACTTGTCAGTACAACAATATCCGTTAAAATCAGGACACTATATATATATATATA
>MUZC01004774.1:1176142-1190155 GCA_002072015.1 Radix auricularia
ATAGTCTTTAGCCTTTTAGTTTGCTTTATTTTATTTTTTATGTGCCTACCTTTACTTTTTTTAGAACCGCTCTCAGGTATCAAATAACGTTAGCCACAACTCTTTAAAATTTACTATTTTTCCTATGTCCCTGGCTTCATTAAAATATTAAGACAGGTGACCATCTCTTGAGGATCAGAGTCCATTTGTGACTACTCTATTTTCTCTGCTTTGTGTTTTGTCCCCAGCTTCATTCGAATATTAGAACCGGTCTCAAAGATCAGATAACGAAAGAATACAATCAAAATGGAACGGATGTTTTCAGCCAGACCATTAATTTGATCAATCATTATGTAAGTAAATGGAATCTATGCCAGACCGTTAATTTTGTCAATCATTATGTAAGTATATGGAACATATGCCAGATCATTAATTTGGTCAATCATTGTGTAAGTATATGGAACATATGCCAGATCATTAATTTGGTCAATCATTATGTAAGTACATGGAACATATGCCAGACCATTAATTTGGTCAATCATTGTGTAAGTACATTGAACACAAGCAAGACTATGAATTTGGTGGGTCAATTAAATGTTACATCGCCAGTTGTATTGCTAAACTCACACTTTACATTATTAAACGAACATAATTACTTTTAGAGCAAGAATATTTTTTAGTTGAATATAGTAACCGAGATTAAACACCAGGAATAATATGGACTTACTTTATCTGCTATGCATCCCTGGCAAAAACTGGAGGCAAACAGGTCCAGTCAGACCAACCCCTACTTCCCGAAGAAATAAAGGCGTTTCTCAAAAGTAGTGAAGCAGTAAGATGCTCCGAGCTGAAAGCCCACCATCTAGAGGGCGATGCATTCTTCAAACTCCCCCACCAATCTCAGAACATCATATTCAGACTAAGGACGGGCCACAACAAACTTAGGCAGCACATGTTCCGCAAACTTTGAATTGGTGAAACTGAAACGTGCCCCTGCAGAACAGCTGCAGAGAACGCGGAACATGTGCTGCAAAAATGCCCTCTGTACCTCCACACCCGAGCGGCCATTTGGCCCCAGGAAGCTACCCTCCACGATAAACTGTATGGTGGACTGAGCCAATTGACAGCCACAGCGCAATACATCACGGATATAGGGCTTGTGATCTAAATCCTCCTTCAAAAAAGATCTTGAGAACGCAGAAGAAGAAGAAGAATCTGCTATGCAGATGTTACAGTTATCTGGTCTTGTAATTTGGCTTTTCATATCTAAGTTTCATTTACAGACTACACCTGATAAAATAAATACGATTAGTTGTTAAATAACCGGCGCGGACCAACTGGTGTGCTATTGTGGAGGGTGTGGTTTGGGGTATACCATGGTAAGGATACTCTTTAAAAAAAAATGTATAATAAACCCAATAAAATGATTGCAAAAAAAAGTGAACTCAGTGCGCTCAAACTCTAAACCCGGACAGATGAGGCCATCAGCTAGGGATAGCAATTCATCTAGGATAGAAAACTCTGGGAAAAAAACAACTGCTGTCTTGCAGATGGTCTTGGCTGACCAAAGGCTATGGAAGCACATCCGGAAAAACAGCAGGCTGAAGTCGGAGACCACGGGCAAAATGACGCAAAACTTGTGGCATGCAAATACTCAAAGTGATGGAGGAAATAGATGATAACAAATATAGATGTGGCGTCCTGCCTGTGGAATCCCGCCGCGCATGTAGGGTGCCGGGCTCTCCGCCTCAAAGGCGCCCACCCAAGCGAGCTGGTGGTTCTTCCTCTTCTTCTGGATCTCCTCCAAGATCAGAGATAAGGAAGTAAACTTTACTAACCAAATTAGAACAAGGAAAAACAAAACACAATTTAACAACCATTTTTCCCCAGGAAGCTACCCTCAATGATTAACTGTGTGGTGGACTGAGTCAATTGACAGCCACTGCACAGTTCATCACAGATATAGTGCTTGTGGTCTAAATGCTCCTTCAAAAGTTTTTGATAGTGCAGAAGAAGAAGTTGTTAAATGATTTTTTAAATGCCAAAATAAGGAAACATTGCTTATAGCATTAACTATTTTTTGAATGTACAAGTATTTGAACAGAACAAACAAATTGTAAATAAAACAAAAGGGATGGAAAAAACCTCTCCTCAGGTTAAATTATTAAAAAATTTTATAATTAATTTATTCCAGTTTCAATGCTGTGGAATTGATGGTGGTTCTGACTTTGGTACAAAGCCGCACAAGTCGTGTGACGCAGAAAATGAAACAAAGGTAATAAAGAGAGATACATGCCTGTTTATTTTAAGAATAAAATTAATTCTGTCATTTTTGGGGGGAAAAACCTGTAAATAGTTAAATATATCATGTTTAATTATACGCCTACTTCCACGGTTTCAATAAGTGTATCTCAGATTAAGAATCAATACTACAATAATTTTTTTTTAATTTGCGAAGTTGTTACTCTGTGACAAATGAACTAGGATGTAACGAGGGGTATGATTATTACTGGAGATGCAGATATCTGACAGACACTGGGCAGCAGTTTAGAGTTACCACGCAGAAAGTTTTGTAACATAGCACACAAAATGGATGCTGTGCAGCTTTGCACATGAGCTTTTTTTTTTAATTTGCTCATGGGCCAACGAACCTTAGAAGGGGAACATTGTTAAAGACGTGCCCTAAAACTATTAGAAATTAGCTACACTTTTCAAACTAACAACAGATAAAGTCTCTGAGAGCAACAGAATAAACACCTCAGGTCGCAATAATTCATCAGCTTTCTCATCCTATTTTCTGTATGGATAATTATCTAATTATTTTCTTCCCAGGGCTGTTACACAAAGTTGACCAACATCATCCAGGACAACATGATATGGTGTGGCCTGGCTTTGGCTGGAATCTTAGCGTTTCAGGTAAAGACTTAGTCTTTGTTTTCTTTTTGTGAAGGGAAAACTTCTTTGAATGGCATTGTGTGAAACAGCAGTGAAGTCATATTGGTTAGTAAAGAAAAATTGTTTTATTCTTATCAAAGTAATGGTGCGGTACAGCAGTGCCTTAGACAGAGGCTAAATGTGGCTATGGAAACTTTATTTACAGTTTCTTTTCCTAGATGTAAAATTAACAAATGCAGTAAAGATTATTAGAAAATATGATTAATAATAATAGGGTTTATAATATAACTGTATTTCCTCCCCAGCTCTTGGAGGTCATATTTGCTGTCGTCATATTCAAAGAAAATAAGGTCTCCCCTATCTAGTGAACAATCTTACCTTTTGGACCAGTCCATGTTGGGAGGGTTTCTTTGACATTGTTGGGAATCACCAGGATGGATTTCAATTTGTTGAGACATCATATTGTGTTTTTAGAACAACAAACTGCTGTGAAATCTTCATGTATTAATTTGTTATTTATTAATAATGTATTAAAATGATTTGTATGTGCACACAAAATTTAGGACTTATCTGATGTAAACAATAGTCTGACATTTTTTAATGCTCTAAAGGTTATACTTATTGGGACATATAACATATAAACTGATGATTAACTACTACTAGTAACTTTATTAAATTTTGAGAGTTACCAGTCACCCAACTCAAAAGGCTGATTTTTTTTTCTTTTTTTTAAACTAGTAAACTTACTGGTTAAAAATTCAAGCATTCAAAGCACTTCTAAAATTGACCTGATTGGAAAATATTAAGACTCAGAAAGAAGTATTATTCAAAAATATAATATACTACATTCATTTTTTTATTAAACGGACAAGTTTATCATTCAAGAATAAATTATTATTTTCATATGAATGGATACCATAATTTGCTATAAATATTTGTGTTTAAACAGGCATTTTTTTGGGGGTTCTTTTTATATATGTAATATATAAAATTTTATATCAACGCCTTCAAATTTAAAAAATATAATTAATTTTTATCATACTTAAAGGTAATTAAAACTGTCAAACTCTACAAATATTAAATGACATCATTTTATCTATGCTAAAAATATGTATTATAGTTAATATCCAGTTGTTTTTTTACCAGCACAACTACTTTTAGAGATGTCATTTATTTTATTAAAGAAAGGCATCTGAAACCTTACTTAAACAAATAGTATGTGCCTTTAAGCCTGAATTTAAAACAAGTGTAGTTGCTGTACTATACTTTGTACTTACACAAAGCTATGTATATTTTTTTTTACAGAATCCTTTATCTTTTATCATACAAAAATATTTTTAATGATAAGCACAAGTTAATTTTATTATACACAAAAACTAATAACATTCCATGCAATTCCAATTTTTTCTAAATGTATTGCATATTTTGTTGGTATCTTCTTGTCATTTTGTGAAATTTGCTGTAAATAAAGTTGATAGAAGTGGATGTAATATTGATTTTTTTTTTTTATCTTGCCTTACGTTTAACCAATTTTTCTTTCATATTTACTCAATCAGTGAGGGTGCCTTTTGGTTTGCTTAAAAAAAAAAGTCATTCATTTACAGTTCTGACTTAGAATTAAATAAAAAAATTTAAATCCCATTGAAAAATGTTGCTACTATTAAATTAAAGTAAATGTTATCAAAGATAAGGTAGATGTTTTTCGTCATGGACTTTTTTTTTTTTTTTTTTACCAATGACACGTTTACATTTTTTGTTAAATTTACTTTCCAATGTCAAACATGATTTTTCTTTCCTTGGGAAAAATGGGAATTCTGACCTATATCTTGTTCCATATTTTTTGCTTTTGGCTCTGAGTTTTATAATGAAGACCCAGTGAATTTTGTTTTTTATATGTACATTAATTTGTAATCAAAATCTTATTATTATTTAAATAAAATATGATTCCTAAACAAAGTCATGAGTCACAGACTTAATGACTGCTGTTGCATCTGCCTCAGACTTGTCTCAGCTTGTGATAATGTTACCAGTGCAAAGTTTAAAATGAGTTTTTTTTAATGTACCAGCTGTTAAATAATGTTGCTTCAAAAGTTACTATTTATTCTGTACATATTTATTTGAGATGAAGTAGTTTAAGTCTGAATAGCTAAAAGGGACCAAGATAATTTTTGTCAAAGTATTAGGATATGAAAAACCATTGTATTTGCCTAAATTGTAGTTTTTAAAAAAACTAGTTTAACCACAGCTAAAAAGTGTAACTCTGCTAAGAAATATTTACTCCATGCAAATCTATCTGCCTGTCTTTAATCTAAATAAAATAAAATTGTTGTGCTGTTATAGTAAATTAAATTTTTCAATGGTGATATCAACTCCAGTTGATCCTTCATTTTAATTTATTTTGATTGGAAGCGTGTCTACATGTTAGTAAAAAAACCTAATTTTGAAAATTTTAATAGTGAATATTAGAATCTTATTAACAATTTTTTTTACAGAAAAGGAGAGCAATAGTTGTTAAAAATAATCCAGTCTTTACAATTTTTTTATTTTAAAAAATAAAATTATATGATTGTGCCAAATTGATTCCACTCAAGAAACTAATATTTCAATCTCACTTATAGCATAATTTTGGGATGCCTCTATAATAAGATTGTTTCTGCTGATATATTTTATTAATGTGCATCTAGAAAAAAAAAGATTTGTATTAAAACTTACCCTGTCTATGATTGATTTTACTTTTTCCTAGGATATTGAATATTCACTTAAAGGAGGAATTTTTTGAAAATATTGTAACTGAAATAGTTACTCAGATGAATACAAATATTTTGTTAAAGTTAATGTAACTACTTTTGATTTTAGATAAAATTAGAATTGTTACAATGTTTGTTACATCTACATCTCACACTCATATTAAATGACATAAATTTTTTTCAATATCATTTGTAGTAAGACCTCCAGTTTTAAAAAAACATGTATAAAATTATAAAATGCGTTTAATTAAAGATTCAAATTTTTGTATTTTATGTTCCTATTTGCATATTTCTTTTCATGTATTTTTACCAACTGAAATACGTTTTTTTTTCTTTCTGCTATTCAGTTACCTCTCTTTCTGTTATCTTGTTTGCTCATCTCTAACCACTTAATCAATTATAATTTTCATTAATATTAAATTATCAACTTAATATTTCTTTCAAAACGTTTTCAAATATATTTATAAAAATTACTATTAACAAAAATGTGAAACAAAGGATATATTTTCACTTATGGAAGGACCACATGCTGCTTTTATTTAAATATCACACACCCCATCATGACTGCAATTAGGAAATCTTGTTGTTAAAATTTATTGCGATTGTTATTATCATGTAATTACACATTGAGACTATCAATTGTAGAACAAAGAATAAGTAAAGCACTAACAGGAATTTCGAGTTTTAAATTTTTTTAAAAGAATAATAAAATTAAAAAATTAAAAAATTAAAAAATAAAAAAAATATCAATTTTAATGATACTCATTCTCTGTCTATTTTCCTGAATAGTTAATCAATTCCTTTAAAGTTCTTTTGGGCCACTTATTTCAAATAGGCAGCATGTGACCTTTTGGGGTCATAACTTACTCACTCCTGTTAACCTGTAATAGACCATTAACTCTTAAATAAAATCTTTTAAAATTTTATTTCATTTGTCTATACAATGTGCACTAACAACTAATTTTAGTAAAGTTGGGAGAGGAGTGGGTGACATCTATTTCCATGAAACTTTATCTGTCCAGGTTTATACATTCCATTCAAGACTTTAAAAGAAGACAAAATTTGATAATATATTTTAAAGCAAGATAACTGAATGTCCAGTGTCCTTTGTTTTTCTTCTTATTTTAGAATAAATTTTGAACAATATAAATTTTTTAAAATTAAAACTTTAAGGGGGACTGAACTGATGCCTTAAGAATTTTTGGGCATTGGTATCAAAACAACAAGCACTTCATCTTTTTATGGTCTTTTGACAAACATTTTAAAAGACTAGTAAATAGTAAATACCTTTCAAATCACCATTATAAATTTGAATGTTTTTGGTTTTGGTTTTTATTTAAAAGGAGAAATATTTTAAGACTTGTACAATTAGTAATGCATTTTAACATTTTTTGAACATCTAATGCTTAATGAGGCTTACTGCTGTGATGACATCATTTGTTTTACCTCCAAAAATCCTCTACTATTTTTGTATAATAGGTCAAAGGTGACTTAAAAAATCTCAGCAGAAGTATAATATTGACGTTCCGTCCATCTATTCAATTTTGTTTTTGTTGCTTTTTATTATTTTCTTTTCTTGCAGCTTACCTAAAAAATTGGTTTCTTGATTTTTTTGTACAAGCTTTGAAGAAATAAAAAACCTTATTTTAGACAAGGTAAAAGAGTGTTAGCATTTACACATTTGTTCTTATTTGTTAACTGTTTATCATTGTTTATGGTGGTTTGAAGTTAATGCAATTATACTATTCCACTTTGGGGCCATCCATAAATGACGTCACGCGATTTTTGCCGATATTTCACCCCCTCTGTAACAGGATGGTCGGTTCTGACACCAATTTAACGTAACAGGGGGACCCGTTTTCTCACTTTCTCGTGATTGACCCCATTTTGCGCTTCTTTGTGGGCTTATCAAACAGTCTCCGCTCTCATACAATAATTCACTATTTTATAATCAAATCCAGGAAATATGTTCTTTAATCGTTCAATAACAAATCTGTACACTTATTTTATAATATACATCAATGTTCATTTTGCTTCCACTAGCTTCATCTCTGTCTCTCAACTTCTCAACTTCTAACTACCGCTCGAGTCATGTCCTCGTGTTCTCTCTCCGTGTCCTTCTCGTGACCACACACACGTGATATTTTCACTGGCCTCCTTTTGACCCTGACACACTACTTTTCTCACGTGACACCCCCCACCTTTCGTCACACATCGTCACGAAAAAGTTAGACTCTCTCTCCAAAGAGACGTTACAAAGCTTTGCCTCTCCCCAAAAAAGCCATTTTCTATTTGAAAATGGGCATGTTTCAAATCACTTTTTTTCATTTAAGTAGGGCCTATTTATTTAGTGTGAGACTGCACTCTAATATTGGAACACGCGAGAAGCCCATGTAAAACGTCATACAATAAATGGCAAAAGTCAAATATTTAAGTGGAACTTTTTATATATATATCTTTTTTTTTTTTTTTTTTTTTTTTTGAAATTCCACGCTTTGACTTTACGTCATATTTCTTAAACAACCCCCCCCCCCAACCGCCAGACTTCAGCACTAATGGTTGACCCACCTCCCTTTCACCCTCTGGTGCAGGACGCAGGGTTGCCAACTCAATAAAATAAAATTTACGGAAAAATTGTAAGAATTTTCAACAAAATTTACGGAAAATTTTTTTTTTTATGGACTCATTTAACATAGAATGGTTACCTTAAAACGAACAAATATGAAGCATAATCCAAGCATTGTAGCTAAAATGTAACGTCTCCATATGAGCACGTCTCTATTACCATGTTCATATTTTATTTATAACGTTAGTTTATTGTATGACATTCATCAGCATTGACAGTGTTTAATTCTTCCTGCTTATGATCATACATAGAAACAGTTACACTGTCAATCATTGTGGGAGTAATTTTTCCCGGTCCATTTCTCACAGTCAGTAAAGTTTCCAACATTGGAGTAGACAATTTGTTTCTCAAGTTTGTTTTAATAAACTAACAGCAGAGAAAAACGCGTTCTACTTCTGATGTTCCATGTGGAAGCCTGAATATGTTTTGTGCTTCTACCGTGGCTGCGAACGTCTCGTACACCACCAGATACAACGCTAAATATCTTTCTACAACACGTACATACAGCGATATATTCGGAATCATTGTCCGTTGATATCCAGTCCTCAAATTCGCCATTTGTAATCCATGTAGGTTGAAAATAGCACATTTTGTTCACTTTAGCTTTTTTAACTATAATTGTATCCTCGATTTCGTTTATTTCACAGTTTTTACTGCGGCTATAGTGTCGCTATCGTCTTCGCTTGTATTCATATTTTCCACCTTTTTTAAAAAAAAATATATATATATTTTTTAACTTTCATGTCGTCATAAATTATGCGTAATTGTGACGTACATTTTACGATCTATCTAAACAAATCTAACTTGCCGCGATGCGTCTCGCCGCACGAGCCTAGCTGTCCAGAAAGCGCTTACAGTTATTAATAGAGCGCGAGATGCTATTAAAACACTTTAAAAATTAAAATTTGAATTAAGAAAATTGATATCACAAACATAATTTACTGATTTTTTTAAACGTTGAGATTGTCAATTTTTTTTACGGACTTATAACTTTTTTTTACGGACTGGCAATTTTACGACAAATCTTTACGGACTGTCCGTAAATTTACGGACGGTTGGCAACCCTGTCCCTATTACCAAATAACAGTTCAAACCAAAAATACGCACTTGGATTTGGATCAATTTTATAAAGTGAAAGCTTTGGCTGAATTTCTTAAATGCCATAATTTTACTCTGCCCATATCTATGTAAATAGTGGCTAGTCAGTCAAAAACGATAGTCATGTCTAATTTCTATATCATATCATATATAGTTCTAAAAAAATATTTGTATTAGTTGATAATAAAGCTTAAATTTATTGTTTTCTTACACAAATAGTTTGTGTAATTTGTTTTTTTTGTTTTTTTTTTAAAAAAAAAGATTTATGCAGTCCCATTTTGTATCACATAAAGTTCTAAATGATTTAACAAGATAAAAAGAAACACAAAAATGTGATCCATTGTTACATTGAAATAATGACGTCATTAAAAAAATAGCCTCACTATTTTGTTTCTTGGATGAAAAAAACAACAAACAAAACATCATGAAATCTCTTTATATTCTCGATATTCTACGAGAATTGCCTTGTCTAGCTGCTTCCTAGATATTTTGGAGCATTTTATGACATATTTGACTAGTTGACTTTCCCGTGAGTACAATATGTTGGTTCTATATCTCTTTGCCACTTACCTAATCTTCTGCGCAAATTAAATTTTGAGGAATACTGAAACATTTAGGCATCAAATTGTAACATGGTAATACAAAGAAGAAACAATATAATACAACAGTCCGATAATTAGCCATGAGTCATAGGCTGTCATAGCCTCATAGGCTTAGGCAAAAACAACAAAAAACAAACGGGATAACAAAAAGCTTTTCTTGTTTCATTCGCAAGAACAAACGCATGCAGAATCTTTTTCTCCCCGACGGACGTTGGGACTTGGCATGGGTTGGTTGCCTGAACAAGCTATGAAAACAAAGGCACTACACCAACAAAAAAATATTTTTAAAAAAAACTTGAGACAATAACCATAGAAAATTAAGATAGGCGGGGCCTACGAAAGTGCGGGGCGCACTGCGGCCATATAGGTTGCAGTGTCCTAGGACCTGCCCTGGCTACAAGACTACAGTAATATGCCATAGGGTCCGAATTGCTTTATAATCAATAAGCAGTTTAGCAATCATGTTGGCGCCAAACACTAAAACCAAGGGCCCGTAAATCGCAAATTTACCCCAACACGAGATAAAAATTCCTCTTCTATTTAAGGGCCTACGATCATCATGGCTCCCACGAATGCTGTGAGTTTGAAAATTAATATGTAAAAAAAAATATGTGTCTTTAAATTGATTCAAAATCGGGGGCGGGGGTGGTGGGGGAATAGGAGGGAATATACAGAAATTCATTAAAGAGCTGCCAGATTCATTACAGGAGAATATTCAAAACCGATAAGAAAAACACCATTATTTAAATCATTTAGCCTTGAAACACTGGATGATAAAAGAACCAAGAGTAAAATTAGTAATTATGCATAAAGCGATTAATTCTAGTTTAGAAATACGACACAAAGATAACTTAATACAACCTTCAGATTGACATAAGGATAAAAACACCTTTCTTATTCCGTATGCAATAATAAACTCATGCAAATTCTCGCTCTTCATGTCTGGAATTCGGGCGTGGATGGGTTGCCTGAAGAAACCAGGAAAACCAACACTTTATCAACATTTAAAACTCTAAAAAGAATGCAGGACTATTCACTAGATAAGCGTCATCATCATCATCATTTGTCCTTTGGGTTCCTTGTGGAACACAGGGCCTCTGTCAAAGCTCGCCACTGTGCAAGGTCCCTTGCCAGTCACTTCAATTCTTCCCAGCTTTTTCCAGTTCTTCCAGCGTCATCTAACATGCTCCGTCTCCATGTACGCTTGGGTCTTCCTCGCTGGCGTTTTCCCTGGGGGTTCCAATCTAAGGCCTGCCTCACCCTGTTGTTATCTTTTCGAAGGGTGTGTCCAATCCATCTCCAATTCCTTTCCATGATCTGTTGTTCTACTGTCCTTTGTCCACACCACTAGATAAGCGTAGTACGCAATAATCTTCTATATAGAAGGAGCGTCTGTAAAAGATAGATAAGATTAAATCGTCAACTGTTATCGCCTCAACTGATCGCCTTGGAAGATTGTTTCAGTCACTTGTCCATGACCAGAAGAAGCGGTCCTGTGTTTTGCTCTTTCATTCTTTAAGCATTTGAACATTAAAACAAACAAAATTACAATTTTAAATGTAAGCTTAAGAGTAAAAAAATATTATATTATTTTATATACGTGAAATGGTCATATTATTAAATTAAAACGTTTCTCTGTATGTCTTTTGAGTCTATGGTCTAGACTTACCAGTAATGATACTCTCTTGTTGAAATTCTGTTAAGTGACAAACATTTCAACGTATATCAATACTCCAACCCACCTGCATAATATACTTTAGTCGCTTACATGTTTGCTGTTTTCATCCAGGCTTTGTTGTGGGTTTTTATTTTGCTGAAGAGCCTGGAGGAACCTCCGGTCAAGTTGACCACGTCAGAATGTTTGGACTGGGATGCGTGCTCAAGGGCGTCTTTTGCTTTTTCAACATACTCCTCTTTGTAAGTAATCGTGGATGGAGATTGAAGGCATAACTTACTTAAAGCATGTGAATGTGGATCGGAGGTGGTTGTGGGTGAAGTGGGCGCGTAGGGTTTAACTGAATGCTGCTACTGAAGTACTTGTAAGAAGTCGATATCACGCGGTAAATGGTCGTGGTTTTGTTTTTCGTGTTAAAAATAGAGCTCAGGGAAACACAGGTCGGACTCAGTTCTAATTTTGTAGAAGTTTTTCCAATATCTTCTGGACTTCCTTCACCACTGGGCTACTAATACTGGGGGAAACAATCTTCATCATTGGGAATATGGCCATTTAAAAATGACGTATATGATTAAAAAATAAAATAATTCGGTATATTTGTACATCGCCCCCCCCCCAATCGCCCCGCCAACACAAACTGAGAACAAACAAATATTTTCGTGCATCTCTCCTTCGATTGACGTTTCATAGCTGCTGGAACAGAGGTCCGTATAAGAGGGAAGGACGGTGCCAGGGCCGGCTTTAGGCATAGGCAAACTAGGCAGCCGCCTAGGGCCTCCGATTAGTCTCATCATTAGTGGTGGCCTCGAACAAGAAAATGTCCATATTTATTCATTATTTTTTCTATTACACTTAGGACCACAAAAGTCACTTCGCCGAGGGCCTCCAATTCACTGAGGCCGGCCCTTACGGTGCTAACAAAGAGAGCTCTTTCCTAAAACGCCAGATGGTTAACGTGCTAAGGCGTTTCATGGGTGAAAATGATGAGTTTAAAATTGAAGAAAAAGAAAAAATCATGATTTAATAAGGAATCAAATTCCCGGGCTCTCATCACTGGCTATCTCTCTGCTGCTTTGATCCGTGAGCACGTTACCCCCCCCCCCACACACACACTTTTTTAAAATCCCCGGGCACGGACAGGGGACAAAACTCACGCAGTTTTCTATTCCAGATAAGCGGACTTCTCATGACTGTAGGAGGAGCTTTTCTGCGGTTTCCGCCCGATTACATCAATGAAGCCATCTTGAGCACCTTGAATAGTACCATGGGTGAGTTCGTGGGGGGTGGGGTGTGTGTGTGTGTGTGTGTGTGTGCGTGCGTGCGTGCGTGCGTGCGTGCGTGTGTGTGTGTGTGTGTGTGTGTGTGTGTACATATGGACTGTCTATGTGTGTGCATGGGCTGTGCGAGTGTATGTATGTGTGTGAACATATCATACATCTTCTTAGCTCGTCACAAGTAACGTAACGCATTGAAAGATCACATCATGGCTCGGATTATGCAAAGAGAAGTAATTTTTAAAGGGAACCTTCGCCTTCAGATGCATTCCGTCATACCAACTTCAAAACCTGGGTTGTGCAAGCGGGAACTGAAGGGGTGACATCCCTTCTCCCCCGTTATAACAGTCATCACGCTATTTGTATCTATTACATGCATGCGGTTTCTCGTGGGAGTTGCTGATCTTCTATCGAGCGCCTCCCCAGCCGGCGGATAGGGGAAAGCCCACCAGATATGGAGGGTACCGGGGAAATAAAATACCCGGGGTGGACCAAAATCAGCCCTACTGCCTTGTAGGAAGTGGAGGGATCCACAAAGGCTAGGGACCCAACCCGAACAAAGGCAGCTACCCATTGAGCTGTGAGGGGCAACCCCCCAAGTGGTTGCGCGCAAGGCCAACAACCCTGCCGTGTAAAAAATCAAAGTTACAAAAACACCGAAAAGAGCAACAAAAGCCATTTCAGTCCTGGGAGAAGATGGACCCTCTGATGAGGGAAATATGACGCCTAA
Organism: Radix auricularia; assembly: GCA_002072015.1. Lineage (NCBI taxonomy): Eukaryota > Metazoa > Mollusca > Gastropoda > Lymnaeidae > Radix > Radix auricularia. The sequence goes on from MUZC01004774.1 coordinate 1,189,769, forward strand.
TAGTGAAAGCCAAAATCTGGAAGCTGTTAGACCGACAACCATCATCTCTACCAGGAACACCACCACCATCGGAGCGTGGAATGTCCGCACGATGTATGAAGCGGGAAAGGCTGCACAGATAGCCGCAGAGATGAAGAACTATAAGCTCACCATTCTAGGAATTAGTGAAGTAAGATGGACTGGACTGGGGCAGAAGAGATTAATCTCGGGAGAGATGGTGATATATTCGGGACACGAAGAAGAGGATGCCCCCCATACCCTGGGTGTTGCCATGATGCTATCAAGGGCAGCACAAGGAGCACTCATTGGATGGGAGGCCCATGGACCTAGAATTCTTTTAGCAACCTTTCGGACAAAGAAGCGTAGCAGAATGTTTGGACTGGGATG
>MUZC01004774.1:1196411-1207029 GCA_002072015.1 Radix auricularia
CCATGTCAGCCACACACCCATGTCAGCCACACACCCATGTCAGCCACACACCCATGCCAGCCACAGATCCATGCCAGCCACACATCCATGTCAGCCACACATCCATGTCAGCCACACATCCATGTCAGCCACACATCCATGTCAGCCTTACATGATTCACTTCCAGCTTCACGAGAGCATTCGGACTGAATTGAAGAGCAAGATTTCGTCAGAGTTCGAGGACTCTGGCAACAACTCATTCAGCGCCACCATTGTCTTGCTACACACGCACGTGAGTTTAAAAAAATGTTGGATCATGAGTTTATAAATAGTTACACATTTGTACCTCGGGTTACTAGAGTCTCAGGTACCAAAAACAATATTTGTTTAATTTTTTGTTTGTTTTTTTTTTTTTTTGTTGTTGTTGTTCCAGGTAACGAACAATGCTTCGGGTTAAAAACGAAAGAAAGAGAAAAGAAAGTTTTAACGTTCGCGCCAAACTATTGCGTAAATCACAAACGAAGGCCACACAGTACTAACATTGTTTAGCGCTTGCCTAGTAGCTTAGTTTTGCTCGCTGCCCAGTCTCGCTTTCTTTGCTCCACTACACAGCACTGAAAGATTTCTCAGCAGTGGCACTGTGTAAAGTTTGTGCCATCTAACCCCATGCTACAGAAAATAACAAAGAATGGCTCTAGTAGTTTTTTCCTGTTTTATTGACTTGAGTGTTTCGGGTTCCGAAAGTTTCGGGATACGAACTAGTTCATATCCTGATAAACTGTTTTACTCAATTTAAAATGAAGGGAGTAATTAGTGGGATAAGTCAAAGGAAAATTTAAATCTAATAAGCAATATGATTTATTTATGGATTTCATTTTTTCTTAAAGTAGGGCAATAATGGTAGACAAGACAATCTAGAGCAAAAGGTTGTCAAGGTGGTCAAGCGCTCGGCTGGCGTTCCGAAGGTCACTACCTAGGGTATCCACCCAGCTCCAAATGGGTACCTGAAACTTGTTAGGGAATCATAGGCGGCTGGGAGTAACGTGGTCCCTCATGGCCGTGGTCTGCTAACGCTGCGCAACTTACCAATACGTTCTTATCAGTACGCGGGACGCTATAATCTTCTGTATAAAAGGAGCGTCTGTAACAGAAAAGATAAAAGGGGATAATGAAGTTTGGGATTTTTATAGGGTTCATACTGATCACTGCCTTACATGTGATTTTCAATGAGAAATTGTCATTTAAGTCATTGCAAAGTCTTTAGTAACTGAGATAATTGTGTTCTCCAGTTTAACTGCTGTGGTATAGACGGCGTCGACGACTTTGGTCAAAAGAATCACAACTCTTGTGCTATAGAGCACGAGAAGACGGTGAGTAGTGTACGACCCGCCCTAATTATCACAGTGAGTAGTGTATGACCCGCCCTATTTTATCACAGTGAGTAGTGTATGACCCGCCCTATTTTATCACAGTGAGTAGTGTATGACCCGCCCAATTATATTACAGTGAGTAGTGTATGACCCGCCCTATTATATCACAGTGAGTAGTTCACGACCCGCCCTATTTATCACAGTGAGTAGTGTATGACCAGCCCTATTTTATCAGGGTGATGTACGGTCCGCCCTTTCATAGGACAACAAATAGTTTATTCAGATATTGGAGTCTTGCGCCCACTCCCCCACACCCACACACACACCTACAAAAACCATAAAGACAAACGGAGCATTGCGCTTGTAACTACCCCCAACCCACCATTTTCCACGGGATGGAACATACTGGCGCCCAAACTGTAGGCATTGCTGCCTAGCACACGAAAGAGTATCGCAACTTTTGACTTCGTGCCCTAGCACTGGATGGTGGGGGAGCTTTGTGTTAAGACAATGTCAATATATGATAATGTCCAGTAGATGGACTTGGTCGACACCGAAGAATACGGAGCTTGTTCGAGAGTTTGACACTACCATTAAAATTTTATATACATCATTGACTTATAATTATTTTGTATTAAAAACTCGGCCCATCCATTGTTTTCAATACCTAAAAAGTTCTTCATACACACGGTTTCGAATTGTGCCCTCTATTCTCTTATCCTATATGGTTTAAAAATAGGTTTATCGACATAAATCTCATCTGATTGATATTTTATGACCACACAGTCCGTGCGTCTCAACACATATTTTATGACCACACAGTCCGTGATTCTCTTCACATATTTTATGACCACACAGTCCGTGCGTCTCCACACATATTTTATGACCACACAGTCCGTGCGTCTCCACACATATTTTATGACCACACAGTCCGTCCGTTTCCACATATATTTTATGACAACACAGTCCGTCTTCACACACATTTTTATGACCGCACAGTCCGCCTCCACACACCTTTTATGACCACACACTCCGTCTCCACACACATATTTTATGACCACACAGTCCGTCCGTCTCCACACATATTTTATGACCACACAGTCCGTCTTCACACACATTTTTATGTCCGCACAGTCCGCCTCCACACACCTTTTATGACCACACACTCCGTCTCCACACACACATTTTATGACCACACAGTCCGTCTCCACACACATTTTATGACCACACAGTCCGTCTCCACACATATATTTTTGACCACACAGTCCGTCCGTCTCCACACACATATTTTATGACCACACAGTCCGTCCGTCTCCACACACATATTTTATGACCACACAGTACGTCTCCACACATATATTTTTTGACCACACAGTCCGTCCGTCTCCACACACATATTTTATGACCACACAGTCCGTCCGTCTCCACACACATATTTTTTGACCACACAGTCCGTCTCCACACATATTTTATAACCACACTGTCCGTCTCCACACACACATTTTATGACCACACAGTCCATCTCCACACACATATTTTATGACCACACAGTCCGTCTCCACACATATTTTATGACCACACAGTACGTCTCCACACACATATTTTATGACCACACAGTCCGTCTCCACACACATATTTTATGACCACACAGTCCGTCTCCACACATATATTTTATGATCACACAGTCCGTCTCCACACACCTTTTGTGACCACACAGTCCGTCTCCACACACATATTTTATGACCACACAGTCCGTCTCCACACACCTTTTGTGACCACACAGTCCGTCTCCACACATGCCTCTCATCTCCAGGGCTGCTACACCAAGATGACCGCTGTACTGATGCAGCACAAGACAACTGGCATCGCCATCATCGCGTCTCTTGTCCTGGTCGAGGTAAGAAAGACTTTTACCTCATCATATTTATTGACATGTATTTGTGGACAGGACGCGTGCAGAAAGTCGTTTCAATGATTATTACGATGATGAAACACTCGACTCTCGTCAACATTCAAATCTTTGTCAACACTTAGACTCCATCTACTTCGTCTACAACCAAATAAAAACTTTATCCGTACTTGACTGCTTACAGCTACATCCAGAGGCGTCACTAAGGTTGGTGTCATGCGGGGCGGTAGTTCATGGTGTCACCCCCTTACGGAATAACCCATAGAATTTCTCCAAGTCTTCTAGTGCCAAATAACGGAAACATACAGAATTTTACATTTTGGTGTCACCCCTTGTGATAGTGTCACCCCTTGTGATGGTGTCACCCCTTGTGATGGTGTCACCCCCTGTGATGGTGTCACCCCTTGTGGTGGTGTTACCCAGTGCGGTCCGCACCACCTAGTGACCTCACTGCTTAGTGTTACTTACAAATTAATTCCGTGACGGTGACCCCTTAAAAAGCACACAACAAAAGAGCGTGGATGAAGATCGGAGACGATGCTAATGTTTTAAGCTGGACTAAGGCCGCGGTATAGCGCCTGAATTTCATACCTTTTTTTTTTTTTATAGCTGAACAAAATTTGACGTCTTGCTTTTTTTTTTTAAAGTCGTGCACAGAAAAATTTTATATTTTGGTGTCCCCCCCCTGATGGTGTCACCCGGGGCGGCCCACTCCCTCCGCAATTCCAGGTGACGCCACTGGCTACATCTTTAAATTAGTCGTGTTCTTTAAAGTCCAGTTTTAGGCTAGCACCGCCTCCCCATCTTAAATTAACATATTTTAAGATAGTTTTAATTGATTTATACATTTTAGTTCGTCTTTGATAGTATTGGTAGCAACTAGTTTTAATGTCTGTTTAATAGAGTTTTAAAAGCTACGAAACCACCGGTGTCTTTTTTTCCTGCTTGATGCCTGTATTGTTGTTCTAATGAGACTTGTTTTTCTTACGGCTGGACTCTTGGCTCTGTCCACAGCTGGTCGAGGTCATCCTGTCCCTGGTCATCATCAAGTCCAACAAGGTTTTCCCGCTGTTTTGATCGACCGTGGCGTACCGGGCGGGGTATGGGGGTGGGGTATGGGATGCGGAGACAGGGAACCTTTCATTCCATCGGAGCCGTCATATTTCAGTACACATTTCATATGTAAGAACTTAAAATATTCAACGGATACGTCTTTCTTTGTGTACTTGTGTAAATCAACGCCCTTTAACACCCACAACCCCTCTTACTACAAGCCCGGATACGCCACTGTTAAAATGATGCCTGGAAAAAAACAAACCTTTTGAACGAGACTGTCAGAAGTGATTGACGAGCAGCGCTGACCTTCATATCAAGATCAACACTTCAATGACTCTACTCTATGAAATTTACAAGTGCCCAGTGCTACGGCTAGTTCCCTTTGGTATAAATGATTCTAGAAGTCTAGAATGTTACAAGCGATATTAGACACCACACCTGTCATAGAGCTGGCACGAGAGAATTACTTTGCAAACACATTACCGTTAATTTAAACCTATCCCACAGACACATTCAATTAGGCAGTGATCTTCGTTGAGGTCGAAAGTGATGTGATGTTATGGAATAAGGACGAAACAAACACGAACAGAACATGCAATTACATAATTAAACCACATTTACTTTTTAAGCATTATAACAAGGACAATTTAACTAGTGGGTTCCGATTAAATGTGTCACGAGTGATCTGATGCGTATCGAAGTATGCATGATTTTTACGCCACGACTGACTTGTGTTACATAAAAAATATACATGATTTTTAACGAGTATTGTTTTTATTGCCTATTGGAAACAATAAAGTTTATTTATATATTAGATGACCGTTGTCTTGTGAATAATTAATTTCCACTTGTTCTTAGATTTGGGTTGCCATAGTGCACGTCCACCCGTCCACCTGAGAAAGGCTCAGCATAGTTTATAGGTCAGTGTAGGACAGCGTAGGCCATAAATGGCGAACCCTTTGAGGGCCTCGTGCCCAAAATTCAACTAAAACCCACTTATATATAGCACAGAGTCAACACCCCAATAACACCCGGAAATGGGGCTTTGGCTAAAATGCTTTGATTAAGGAAGAAATATTTCAGTTGCGTGTCGGATGATAAGGCGTGACAACTGTGGCACGAGTGCAATAGGTTCGCCATCACTGGTGTAGATTAACCTGAGAAAGGTCTGGCATAGTGCAGTTGTTGTTTTTTTAAATAAAAAAATGAAAACGTTCAATTTAGCTCTAAAAAATGTATGTTATGTTCTATTATTAATTATTTGTAATATTACCTAGCTTTTAAAATCCTGTTTTGAGCAGATTTTCCCACAGCTCACCCAGCATTGAAACGCGACACCCTACTTTGGTTGGACCAGTCTTTATGACACCCTACTTTTGTTACACCAGTCTTTATGCAGCTTACGTTGATGTCCCCCCCCCCTCCCAGCGAGGGGTGTCATCTATTGCCAGGTTGACGCAAAATTAGATTTAAAAAAAGAATTATTCGAGTTAAGACTGTGAGAAAAGATAAATAAGACATGAGCTCTATGAATATGTGTATAGTATAGACATAGCAAAAAACAATTTCGTTTATTTATGCTCTACATTCATTCTTTCACACCACTGACACAAGGTACAAACACTTTAAAAAAAAATAATAATTCAAAGAGCAATCAATGTTCAGGTACATAAATGTATTTAGCGTGTTTTCTTTAAAGTTACAGTGACACTATTGCACATCAGATTAAATATTGACTACAAGCACATCTGATCACTGATACACACACTATAGGCCTGGTTTGTTGGTAGCAAGACAGTTGCTGTCCTGGAACCTTATTCAAACTAGATATTTCCAAGCTTTCTTCTTTTATGCCTTTTCAACTCCTGGATGACCAAAGAGCATGTACATATTTTTTGTTCAGGCCTCCATGACTTCTCCACCTTCAAGTCTAGATAAGAGCTTGGAATGATTTTATTTTTTTTTAAACATCAAACAGATTTTTTTGTATTTTCAAATTCATTTTTACCTAAATTGTTATGGTATTGTGTAATGGTAGGGTGTTATGTTACAGCATAATGGTATGGTATCATGGTACAGAGTAAGGATGCAATAATCTTCTGTATAAAAGGAGCGTCTGTAACCGATAAGATAATTGCAGGGTGTCATGCTACCACAACTGTGTTGACATTTAGTGTTGTGCTATTAAATCTCATGAGCTGTCCCTTGAGCTCCATGAGGAACATCAGACAGCTGCCAGAACCTTACACGATAGCTTGCCAGTGTTTTCACTTCTTCACAGCATCGTCCCTTTTTCACCCAGCCTCATCCAATAGAGTGGGTCGCCTTTTTTAATCAGGTTCTTCAACTTAGTCTCTTGTCTTGTTGGAGTTTAGGGGTGTTGGAGGTCTTATCTTATCTTAGGTTAGAGGTGTTGGAGGTCTTATCTTAGGTTAGGTTAGGGGTGTTGGGGGTCTTATCTTATCTTAGGTTAGGGGTGTCGGAGGTCTTATCTTATATCAGGTTAGGGGTGTTGGAGGTCTTATCTTATCTTAGGTTAGGGGTGTTGGAGGTCTTATCTTATATAAGGTTAGGGGTGTTGGAGGTCTTATCTTAGGTTAGGGGTGTTGGAGGTCTTATCTTATCTTAGGTTAGGGGTGTCGGAGGTCTTATCTTATCTTAGGTTAGGGTTGTCGGAGGTCTTATCTTATCTTAGGTTAGGGGTGTCAGAGGTCTTATCTTATCTTAGGTTAAGGGCAGTGGCGTAGCGAGGGGGGCAGGGGGCGAATGCCCCCGGGCGCCACGTTAGGGGGACGCCAAAATGAGTATTAAAACTCATTATTTAATTTTATTTTAATGTAAACTAATGTATCCCAAATACGTTTGCAAGATTGAATATTGGAGCTCCGAACATATCTTTATTACAAAACAGTTGTTAAACATGATTTAGGCGCCCCCATTGAGAGTTAAGGGGCGCCATTCTACTCATAAATAAACGACACATCCTAATGTAGGATTGCTGATGTGTTGTTTTTTTTAATTTAAAAAACTGTGAGTTGATGGTAGTGAGCAGTAAGAGACCAATACGATTCTTTTAATAGAGCTACCAGAGACGACACTAAAAGCAACCAAAATTACCAAGACAAGAAAAAGGAGTGGCTTAAAGCAGTGGTTCTCACCCTGTGGTCCACGGACCACTAGTGGTCCGCGAAGATTTGCCAGGTGGTCCGTGAGAGAAGCATGAAATTTACGCACTGTAGGATTAATCGAGATAGACTAGCAAGTAAAAGAATTAACGCAGACTTAAATATATTTCTGATCTGGCCATAATGGTTTTTAATTTTATCAAGCTCGTCAATTAAATTCTCGTCTCTTTGATTTCTTATGCTCGAATATGAATCTTGAACGTTAACAGTTACTAATGTATACTGAATTTCGCTGGTTATCTGACTGTTTTAATTACGCGATGACGTAAGAGATTTTCATGTAGAAATAACTCAAAGCTTGTTGATAGTTTGAACCATGGCTAATGGGTTGCTGTTCTGGCTTACTTGGCTGAAATTTTTGAAAAGCTCAATAAACTTAATTCCACTCGGCAAGGAAAGCAGATNAAAAAAAAATTATTTCAAGGTAACTTTGAGATGTTTGATAAATTGTACGAAATCACCGAAAAACCAGAAAATGCAGAAATAATTTTTAGTAGTGGCCCGTAGTTAAGGCACATATTTTTCAAGTGGTCCTGGAATCTCAAAAGGTTGAAAACCACTGGCTAACAGAATGGTTAATACGCGTCCCTTTGCTGCATGTTGTGACTCTTTAAAAAGATAAATCGTACTTCCCCAATTCTCATGTGGAGGGAGTAAAGTGGGAGAGGGGAGGGAAGGTCTCTCCTCTCACGGGCTTGTATCGGAGTGTCAAAGCAAGTTGGATTCCTTTCATATGAAACATCAGGCACCGCCTTTCTTTCCTGTCCATCGTCGATAAAACTTGTTGCTCAGTAGGATCAACTGTTAGAAAAAACACCAACAAAATGCCCGAGAAAATCTAGGTTTAGTATCTTATTTATCACCGGAAATCCAAAATGAATGTATCCACCTACTTACATCGACTGTAAGGAATCAGCTGTTGAGTGAAATCAGAAAACACAAGTACTATGGTATCTTACTTTACTCCAATCGATCTAGGACACCGGAAAAGCTTTCTCAAGTCATCAGATTTGTGGATGTGGATTTACAAACTAAAAAGTAACTATCAAAGAATCATTTTCAGATTTTGCAAAGATACATTCCAAAGACGCAAAAAGCCTTGAAATAGTTATCGTAGAGAAACTGGAATCTAATAGCATACCACTATCCGACGGTCGGTCACGATGTTATGAAAATGCTTCTGTAATGACCGGGAATGTTTCCGGCCTTCAACAGCAAAAATGTGCTAGAAATCACAAAGCATTGTTCATCAACTGTGGCAACCACAGCTTAAAATTTAGCAAGAGTACACTCAACTAAACATGATCCAGTTGTTATCACGTTTTTGGAACAGTTAAAAGTATAGATTTATGTTTTCTCCCTTCAACAACTCGTTGGGAAAAAATTAAAAAAAGAGTTGTGCCAATCACAATGAAGAGGGAGTCTGAAACACGTTGGATTGCACGATCAGAAGCTGTTATAGCAATTTATGAAGGACTAGATGACATGGTAGGGCTGTTGGATCTTCTCGATTTTATTGTTTCATATGGAGATGACGTATTTCCGAATCTGCGCATTTCACTTCAAATGCTTCTAAAAATTGCTGTTTCAACTAAAAGCTGTGAGCGGTCCTTCAGCAAAGTAAACCTTATTTTGTCTTAATTACGTGCTTCAATGGATCAAGATCGTCTGGATGATCTTACACTCCTTAGCATCGAAAGAGAACACTTGAGAATATCAATTTTTACAGCGAGATTGACGACATTCAAATCAAGGAAGATCAATTTATTTTAGATTATATGTCTATTCGAGTCATGTATAATTAGTAGAGTATTTTTTTTTTCAAATAAATTGTTTATAATCGTATAGAGAATTATTAGTCTGTATTGTATTTCATTAAAATATCATTTGCTTCAAAAAATGAACCATATAAACCGTAAAATTTCAAATTTTTCTTGGGGGCTCAGTGAGCCCCCAGAATTTTTCGGTCCGTCAAGGGGCGCAGAATTTGTGTCTTGCCCCCGGGCGCACATGACCCTAGCTACGCCACTGGTTAAGGGTGTTGGAGGTCTTAGCTTATCTTAGGTTAGGGGTGTTGGAGGTCTTATCTTAGGTTAGGGGTGTTGGAGGTCTTATATTATCTTAGGTTAAGGGTGTTGGAGGTTTTATCTTGTCACAGGTTAAGGGTGTTGGAGGTCTTATCTTATCTTAGGTTAGGGGTGTAGGAGGTCTTATCTTATCTTAGGTTAGGGGTGTTGGAGGTCTTGGAGGGTGTTGTTTGAAACATTTCTGAATCTCTTGCTGGTTTCTTTTCTGAGGGTGTGACCTGTGTGTCAACATTTTGCTTTTCCTCCAGGATTTGTTTCTCTATAACTCTATTGTCTATGTCCACACATCTCCAAACACAACTTGATGCCGTCAAGCCATTGTATTTTCTATTTGATTCTTTATGCCATTTACGCCATTCATTCAATATCATAGGTAATCTTAAAAGTGTTGATGATTTATAGAAAAATTGACTGCATAGAAATGTGTCATATGATTATATGAGTGAGTGTGGGGAGAACCTAACCCCAAAATGAGATGAGATTACCATATCAATTGCATATTTATAAAAAATAATTATAATATTAACAATGTTTTTTACTTCAAAAACAAGTAACAACAAAACTATAGCCAGAAATTTATGATCAAATTTCACACAATGCATTAGAATATATGAAAGACAGATCATTGCACAGAATTAGAAACATGTCATGATAATGATGGGACTTCTAGGCAAACATTTCATTCTCAATGAGTCAACATATCATGATGATGATGGGACTTCTAGGCAAACATTTCATTCTCAATGAGTCAACAAGTCATGATAATGATGGTACTTCTAGGTAAACATTTCATTCTCAATGAGTCAACATATCATGATAATGATGGGACTTCTAAGTAAACATTTTATTCTCAATGAATCAACATATCATGATAATGATGGGACTTCTAGGTAAACATTTCACTCTCAATGAGTCAACATATCATGATAATGATGGGACTTCTAGGTAAACATTTCACTCTCAATGAATCAACATATCATGATAATGATGGGACTTCTAGGTAAACATTTCATTCTCAATGAGTCAACATAT
>MUZC01004774.1:1207357-1270083 GCA_002072015.1 Radix auricularia
ATGATAATGATGGGACTTCTAGGTAAACATTTCATTCTCAATGAGTCAACATATCATGATAATGATGGGACTTCTAGATAAACATTTCATTCTCAATGAGTCAACATATCATGATAATGATGGGACTTCTAAGTAAACATTTCACTCTCAATGAGTCAACACATCATGATAATGATGGTTCTTCTAAGTAAACATTTCATTCTCAATGAGTCAACACATCATGATAATGATGGGACTTCTAAGTAAACATTTCAATCTCAATGAGTCAACAAGTCATGATAATGATGGGACTTCTAGGTATTCTCAATGAGTCAACATCATGATAATGATGGGACTTCTAGGCAAACATTTCATTCTCAATGAGTCAACAAGTCATGATAATGATGGTAATTCTAGGTAAACATTTCACTCTCAATGAGTCAACAAGTCATGATAATGATGGGACTTTTAGAAAACATTTCAACAATTAAGACCTATGCATTAAAAATATCTCTAAATATTAAAACTCTATAGTCTAAACATTTAGCAATAAAGTTGCAATAATTTGTATGAAAATAATAACAAAAACTCCCCAACATTTTCTGAAATACATGAAGCCTGTGTGGTTTCAAAAAATATTGTTTTGAATATACAGAAGTTCTCTTAAAAAATTTTTTTTTTTTAGTTTATGACTTTGGTGAAAACATCTGTTTACATTACAATATTAGTTCATCTCTTTGTACAGACCGACTGGTCAGTTCATCGCTTTGTACAGACCGATTGGTCAGTTCATCTCTTTGTACAAACTGATTGCTTAGTTCATCTCTTTGTACAGACCCATTGGTCAGTTCATCTCTTTGTCCAAACTGATTGGTCAGTTCATCTCTTTGTCCAAACTGATTGGTCAATTCATCTCTTTGTACAGACCGATTGGTCAGTTCATCTCTTTGTACAAACTGATTGCTTAGTTCATCTTTTTGTACATACTGATTGGTCAGTTCATCTCTTAGTACAGACTGATTGGTCAGTTTATTTCTTTGTACAGACCGATTGGTCAGTTCATCTCTTTGTACAGACCAATTGGTTAGTTAATCTCTTTGTCCAAACTGTTTGGTCAGTTCATCTCTTTGTCCAAACTGATTGCTTAGTTCATCAGTACAGACTGATTAGTCAGTTGATTTCTTTGTCCAGACCGATTGGTCAGTTCATCTCTTTGTACAGACCAATTGGTTAGTTAATCTCTTTGTCCAAACTGATTGGTAAGTTCATCTCTTTGTCCAAACTGATTGGTCAGTTCATCTCTTTGTCATACTGATTGGTCAGTTCATCTTTTTGTACAGAGAGATTGGTCAGCTCATCTCTTTGTCCAAACCGCTCATGGTGTGAGTGGATTTTAATATACGGTCAGCGCTCTGGACCAGGCTGGTCAGCGTCTGCTGCATCTCTTTCAGACAGTTATCAGCCTTCCTCAGCAGGTCCCAGCTCGGTGGTCTGTGTGTGCTCACTGGCCCCATACTGGACTCCACAGCCCCAGGGCTGACCACACCCGACCCCGAGGTTGCGTCAGGGGCACTGATAGATTCTGTGCCTGGTGCTGGCTTAGACTTGTCCTTGTGTTGAGCGTGCTGTGTAACACTGGCATGGTGTGTTGTGTTTGGTGCTGGTGTGCTCTCCAAATGTTTCCTCAGCTCCTTTTGGTGATGCCTTTGGGGATGATAGAGATTACAATTACACTCACATGATTGAATCTATTCAAAAAAATTAATCTTTGGCTTTATGGGCACAATCTTGCTACTTTATGGGCCCAATCTTGCTATTTTATGGGCACAATCTAGCTACTTTACTATTTCTGCTAAATTTTCATTCACCTTCTCACAAAATATTTAAAGTAATTTTTTAAAAAAATATTCTTTTAATTCCTTTTTGTTAATAAATAATTAACAATTTCTTCTTTTTAAAAAAAAAAAAAAAGAAATTGATGCTATCTAAAATAAGCTTTTAATAAAATTTTTAAAACAACTTATCATAATAACTATTGCGTTTAACCATCATCTTTAAAATACTATCTGATTATAAGGTCATTTGACCCCAAGTCTGTTCATGAACCTGTGAACAGAGGCATTGTCTGAACATTTTATAATCACCTCAGACGTGAGAGCAGTTCTCCCATTGTTCTCATCCTGCCCCTGGTCTCGTGGAGCAGCTGACGGGCCTGCTCCCAGCCGGCCCGCTCCTCCATGAGGCAACTCTCTGTGACTGAGCGGAGTTGCTGCTCTTGTAGAACCTGGGCTTTGAGCTGCTCTTCATTTTCATAGGCCTGCAATAGGGGTGGGGGTCGGGGGTGGGGGAATAAATAGTTTGGTCATTAGATAATTCAATGGCATCAGCAGTACAACTTTAAAGACATGGAAGGTGAACATGAAATAAATAGTTTTGTAACTAAGAACATAAAATGGTGTCAGCACTAAAAACTCATAGACCTTGAAGTTTTCTGTGATTAACAAAAAAAAATGTTAAAGTTTAGAATTAGCTCGGGTCTGACCTGGTTTAGCTGGATCGCCATCTCCTGCATCTCCCCCTCCAGCTTGTCGGCGTACGCTTGCTCCAGGCTGTTGCTGGCTATGGGGGCGCTGCTGTGCCACCTGGCTATAGCGTTTGTCATCTTCTTCCTAGGACCAAACAGCCTGTAAAATATTCAATGGGTAACATTACATGTATAGCAGTAACGGCCAGTTTGGATAACTTGTTCATATGCGGTGTTGCGTGTGTTGTTGTTTGTTCGTGGTGATCAACGAGGGCCATTCTCATCACATTAGCCATGCTTTGAGCCCTTTGTTGGCCTGTTCTTGCCCGAAAGGTGCGTCCACATGTCATACAAGAGACAGGATGCCATCAGGTGGTAATAAGGGTTCCCCAACCTTGTAAGCTGGCAACCCACCCGTTCGCTCCAGAGGAGAGCAAGATAACATTGCAGGGGGTGCAATTTCTGTTTTAGTTAAAATCTTTACCATAGTTATTTATATCAGATATGAACAGGTTAACTTTGGGTAACTCTTGTGTTTACAGCTGATGAAAGGAGTGAGTTATCTAAGTGGGACTCATCCACCATAGAAAACACAGATAAACTAGATCAAATTTTTTAAATCCCTGCAAGAGTCATTGCTGGTGAAAATTTACAATTGACAAGAGTAAGTCCATTGGTTAAATAACTAAACTTAGAAACAGTAGTGGAACCAGTAATAAAACTTAAGGCATTAAATTCTTAATTGGAAACACAATGCAAAATAATACAAAAACAACTAATTTTAATGCAACACTCACATAGACATAGGGACATTTGTTTCATTTCTAAGAAAAACAACATAAAAATATTCATTCCGGTCTGGCATAAGAACATGGGATGTGTTGCCTGAACAAATCAGGAAAAGCCAAGACACTATCAACATTAAAAACTCTAATAAAAATGCAAGTCTAGACCTAGACATGAGCTTAGCATGGAAAAATCTTCTGCTTAAAAATAAAAGGAATGTCTGTAAAATATAAGAAAAGACTCACTTGATCCCCAATTCCTTGAGGTCGTTGTCTGTGAGAGACAGAAACACCTGCAGGTCGACATCCTGCTCTTCAAACTTGTCCAGGTACTTGATGAGTCCCAGCTGATTGAGCATCTCCGAGAGGTCCCTGGGGCCATCACGGCTCAGGCCAGCTTCACCAATCCAAGGGATCGAGCTGGACACGGGCTGGGAGGTGGCATGTCCGGGAATGATGACCGTGGCCTGGGGAGGGCTGAAGGTTGATTCCACTGGAAAGGCCCCAGGCGGAAGGTGGGGCCCCGCGGATTCAAAGCTTGAAGGGGACCGGTCAGCCAACAAGCTGTCAGTCGCTGACCAAAAATTGGGTGGAGGTTGGGCCTTAGCCTTGTCCCCAAACAGATCGGTGAGGTGGGACAACTGGCGGGCCGCCGCAGCAAGCTGTGAGCTGTAGTCTGGTGGAGATATGGCGGGGTCATTGCTGAAATCTGAGTCATGGAATGGGCCGGCCGCTGGGTTGATATCGGTGTAGAAATACTCGGAGGGAAGGTTGGACATGTACGAGATCCCAGAATTCTGGCTCCAGTTCTGTCTGGTTGGGTTGGCGGCGGCATTGGGAAGATTGTCCTGGAAGGCAGGGAAAGGGCTGTGATGTTGGTGGTGGACAGGCAGGGGGTTGTGGTGATGACGGTTGTGGAGCGGGTGGTGGTGGTTCAGCTGCGGGTGATGTGTGCGCTGCTGGGCGGGTGGAACAAAGTCATTTTGGTGGGTGCCTTGGCCCCAGCCCGGGGTGGACTGGCCTTGGGGTACAGAGTTCTGGGGGTGAGAATGGGATTCGTTAGCGAAAGCTTTGCGATCTCTGCTGAGCTTTCTTTTCGGAGAGTATTTTTGAGCTGGCCTGGGAGACGCCGCGCCCAGAGAGGGTGCGGAGTCTTGGGACTCGTAGCCCATGGCGGTGCTGGCCACCTCACAGCCACTGTCTGTCACTGTGATGTTGTCCTGGACCTCACTGGCCCAGCGGTTCTTGTGCCCACAGAACTGTTGGTTGTGCTGGTCAGAATTAGTGACAGTCAGGTTCTTCAAGAAGTTGTTGACTATCTCCATCTGGCTCATGTTGTCCTTTGGTAAAGTCTGGTTTGTGCCATGGGGCGGCATTACAGGGGCTAATACTCCCAAGGAATGATCTGTGTGTGTTTGAGGGGGGTACCTCATGCCCACCCTGAGGGACTCTTCCAAGGGGAAGTAATCCTGCAACACGGCGGGAGCTTTTTGATCAGGCTGACCAACTTTCTGAGCCGCGTGCATGGCCGGTTTATTTCTCTGGTTCTCGCTGATGAAAAAATCTCCCCGTGATTTGACCTCGAGCGGAGAAGAGTTGGCGTTTGGTTTCTGTGAGATCTGGTTACCAGGTACATTAGATGAAGGCCCAGCAGCCAAGTCGCCTTTGTTGTGTCTCTGCAGTATTTTATTGTCAAACTCTTTGGCTGCAGCAGGGACATCGTCCGAGGAGCTGGTGGTGAGGTCACAGGAATGGGAGTCATCGCTGTCGATGCTGCCCTCTCGGCTGAGGCCAAGGGCAGCTATTAAGCCACCGCTAGAACTGGAGCTGCTCTTGATGGTGATGGCTCCGGTCTTGGTGAAGGCGTTGCTGTCGTCATTGAGATCATCAAACTCTGGAGGTCACAGGTGAGAGGTTATTGTGGTGCAAACAAAATTTATTTACATAAATTGTTACAGCACCAAAGTTACAATTCCCTATGAATTGGGTAATTCATGAATTGTTATAGCATAAGAGTGGTAAAAATTCCCTATGAATTGTTATAGTGTAAGAGTGGTAAAAATTCCCTATGAATTGTTATAGCATAAGAGTGGTAAAAATTCCCTATGAATTGTTATAGTGTAAGAGTGGTAAAAATTCCCTATGAATTGTTATAGCGTAAGAGTGGTAAAAATTCCCTACAAATTGTTGCAGCATCAAAGTTGTAACAATTGTCTATAAATTCTTATAGCATAAAAATTGTAACAATTTCCTGTGAATTGTTACAACATCTACGTTGTAACTATTCCCTTTAAAATGTCATAGCATCAAAGTGGTAAAAATTCTCTTTAAATTGTTAAAACATCAAAGTTGTTACTATTCCCTGTACATTCTTAAAGCATCAAAGCTTAAACTTAAACAGTCTGAACACATTAAAAAATTATATTAAAAGAAAATTCTTTCATTACAATAATTCACATAACAATATTTAGTCAACAAGATTATTACCAGACATATTGCAAATAGTTTTACTAAAATTTTATTTATAGCCCATGGATGTCGACAGAATCGCCATGAACCTGTACCTCTACTTCCTGAACTGTCTTTATAATCATCCGGGTTGATTGGCGATGTGACGTCCCGATGTGACAGTTTTGTTTCTTCTCTGTTTTCTTGCTCAGAAGGAAATGAGACATATCCAACAGGGACAAGGGAATCTGTGGCAAATAAAACAAAGCTCCATTTCACTTGTTGCAACATCAGGGATAATAGGGTTGGGGATCTGCCTTTAATCAGTGTTATGAACCATCCATATAATACGTATGATACAGAATGGGACTGCATAAAGCTTTTTAATAAAAAAACAAATTACACAAACTATTTGTGTAAGAAGACAATAAATTTAAGCTTTATTTATGAACTAATTTGTATTATTTGTATTAGTTCATGAATAAAGCTTAAATTTTTTGTCTTCTTACACAAATAGTTTGTGTAATTTGTTTTTTTTATATATTACGTACGCAATGAGGGGGTGTTTAATCAATGGGATGCGTTTGGGTAGGGGGGTCTCAACTGAATGTGTACTGTCAGGTATCGTTGTCTAGGGGTTCTGGTCAAGGCTCACACACCAACCGGCGTACAGTAAATTAACACAAGTCCTTGTACTAAAGCAATCTTTATTATGATGAGAGTCCACTGGTCACATATGTACATCTGTATCAAGCACTACAACTCTGTGTATCTTAGCTACCATATATCAGCCCTCACACACCAACTGGCGTACAGTAAATTAACACAAGTCCTTGTACAAAATCAATCTTTATTATCATGAGAGTCCACTGGTCACATATGTACATCTGTATCAAGAACTACAACTCTGTGTATCTTAGCTACCATATATCAGCCCTCACACACCAACCGGCGTACAGTAAATTAACACAAGTCCTTGTACTAAATCAATCTTTATTATCATGAGAGTCCACTGGTCACATATGTACATCTGTATCAAGCACTACAACTCTGTGTATCTTAGCTACCATATATCAGCCCTCCAGTCCAACCGACCGACCAAGGGCATTCCTCGCGTCCGCTCTGTTCACTTGCTTTTCTAACCTCTCCCTCTCTCATAACACACCTCAATTTTCTACTTGGTCTCCACTGGTCCTTGCATGCATACTGTCCTCTCATCATGTCCCCCGTGCCCTTCGCTCACAACAAAATCATTCAGTGCCCTAGTATTCACCCAGACAAACCACCTTACACACACAGTGATTCTCATACTCCTGACATGTACATACGCACAATAAATTTAATATCCATAATACTAAGCGTAGTAATGTAAAACGCTCAGGCTGCAAACAGCATTCAAGACCGACTGAGTCAAGACTGATAGGCAGCAATGTTTATTAATTTAATGCAAAACGAAATTCTGAACTTTTAATTACTTGTAGGTAATTAACATTTGATTCAGACCAAACGTTCACATATTACTAAGATCATTACCTATAACACATCTGTCTGATTTATTATAATACAGTACAAGTCCATTAGTCCGGCATCCAACAGTCCGGAATGCCCGATAGTCCGGCATCGCTTCGGAAAATTAAAATTTTTAGTTTTCTCCAAATGTGTGTCTTTAAAGCAAATAAAAACGCCTGAGAGCTATTCGTAGGTTTTCAGGATAGTTCGGGATTATCCGGAAGTGCTCGGTATTGTTCGGAAACAATTAGCGGTTGGCTAGTCTCAGCTGTCACAATAAATACAGGTGCAGTGCAGCACAGTTAATCTATCCCGAAGCGTTTTGGCAATTTTTTTTTGTGTGCGTTGTTGTTTTGTGTCCTCTCAGATTGCAGTAAACTGTGTCCCAGAACTCTCTACTGTAATGCGTACTGTAATATGTACATAAGTTTTGAAACTTTTTATAAACAAAGTGAGTTTCGTTCTAACTATACAGTGACCATGTTTTCAAAACATAAGCCTTTGAGTTCAACAGGAGAGAAACGAAAACATGTAACACTGACTCTCAATCTGAAACTAGAAGTCATCAAACGGCTAGAAAAAGTTGAGAATAGGAATGTTTTAATGAATGAGTTTAATATTGGCTCATCAACTATTTATGACATTAAAAGAAACATAGTTCATTTGTTTTACGGCAAAGCCTACAATAAAAAGAATTAAATGGAAAAGACGTAAACAAGGTAAGAGCTAGCCTGAACGGACGTAACAAAAATAAAAAGAAGGGGCACCGCCCGATAGACCGAGATTTTTCGATAGTCCGGCACTGAGCCGGTCCCGAACGTGCCGGATTATTGGACTTCTACTGTAATTACATTTCTTGAAATTATTACAAGTTTCTCTTTTGCCCACCGGTGCCTCAGCTGTTTGATACATAGTGGGACAGCGATTTCACTGCTTATATTGTTCTATTTTATTAGTTATTTGATGCAGTGTTCAAAACAATAAAATTTGAATGTTATCGTATTTTTAAAAATAATTGCAACATGAAAAACATGATACTACAAAAAAAACAACTGTAAAGAGTAAAACCAATATCTTGTGACTATGGCTTAAAATTTATTTTTGAAACAGGGGGGGGGGAAGCAAATTTGTACGTAGGCATAGGGGAAGGGGATCCCTGAAAATGTACAGGGTGCAACAACACTGGGGAGGGGGATACGAAAATATTACTTTTTGTGCGTATGTAATATATGGATGCCCCCGTAAGTAAATAAATAGTGGAACAAGATTATACTAAGACCTGAAGGAAAGATAGCCTAGACTTGTGTGGGTTCTCTCACCAATATGTCTCATCAATAGACTGTAATTATCCTGAGGATTTTTATCTCCCATGTATTGCTCTCTGCTCTTCTGGTGAGGGACTTTGCAAATCTTAAACTGGCTTGTGCTTCTTTTTTTTTCCTCTCTGAAATCTGATGCTTTTCTTCCTGGCACACTTGCTTTCTTTTTTCTAATATAAGTTAGCCCCCAGATATTGAAAATATTTCTCATCTCAGTGGATGTCAGGTAAAGTAATTTTAGGAACCAAGGCATTTTTTTTTTAAAAATCCATTTATGTTGTAATGTGTGTATACATCTAAATATGCTTGCGTAACTACACTTCGTACTTGTAAAGAATATTAGTTTATACTCCCCTGCAGTTTAATGAATTGTTGCTTTAAATAGTCTCTGAGACTTTCTTGCACATTTTGCTGATTGGAGGGTGAAGTTGTGGAGAGTGGGTTGTGGAGGGTGAAGTTGTGGAGAGTGGGTTGTGGAGAGTGGGTTGTGGAGGGTGAAGTTGTGGAGAGTGGGTTGTGGAGGGTGAAGTTGTGGAGAGTGTGTTGTGGAGAGTGGGTTGTGGAGAGTGGGTTGTGGAGGGTGAAGTTGTGGAGGGTGGGTTGCATGGAAATTAGTTATAAGTATGGTATGTAGGAGATATAAAATTTCCAAGGAGGTATGTTGCTGTCTGACCTGGAAAAGATGTTGTCTCCACATGTTTAGTCCACGAGGCCGCCTCTGGGTGCCTGGTCCTGTCAATCATTCTTGCGATGGCCTCCGGGCCATCACGTATGCTGGGACCCTGCGACTTAAGATGGAGGTTGTGCTTCGTGTGCTGTCTCCTACCATACGTGCTGTTATTGGAATTACAATACAAACCTGCAAGAACGGAAAAGTAAAACGTATCTTGTTTGGTAACAGGACAATAAAGGTGGAATGTTTTATTTAATCTCTAATTGGCTTTTATAAAATAATCTATTCATTATTTTGTAAAATTTCAAAAAGGCTTTTACAATTTTCAGTCTATTTACATGATCTCAAATAGTTTTTTTTTTTTAAATTATTTATTAATCTTTTTATACTGTTTTAAAGGTTTTTTTTAATAATAACCAGTCAGTCATTACACAACACCTTTATAACTATCTATAAATCACTGTATATAATATCATAGTCTTTAATAATAATCTCATAGTCTTGAATAATAATCTCATAGTCTTTAATAATAACCTCATAGTTTTTAACAATATTCAATCAGTGATCTCACACATCATCTCACACAAGTCTTTGTCCTAATCTAATAATCAGAGTTATCTTCCCACATGAAAACAATTACTTCTCGATGAAGCTCTCAGTTATTTGGATTGTCTCTCAAAACACGATGCTACTGTAGTCTCTCAATGACAACCCTACTTATCCACAAATCCCTGTCTATAATCACCCAATGACCCTTGCCTGTAATCATCCCATTACCCCTGCCTTCACCTGATAATCCCTGTCTCTAATCAACCAATAACCCCCATTTGTGATGATCCAATAACCCCCCATTTGTAATGATCCAATAACCCCCATTTGTGATGACCCAATAACCCCCATGTGTAATTACCCAATAACCTCCATCTGTAATGACTAGGCCTGACAACGGGGACTCGAGAGCCGGGTAACCATTGCCATGTGAATACCTGGGTGGTAAAAATCCTTTCGGGTACCCATGAAAATATAGCTTCAATGTCTATATTAACGGAGGCCAAACTTCAGCTCTCATTCAGCTTTTTTTGTGTGTGTGTTTACATTGTGGCTCGCGAAAGAATTTATCAAATGAAAATGTTTGTTTGAAATATGTGCTATGAAGTACATCTAGGCAGAAATATCTGTCGACGGGAAAAAAATACGGTCCCAACAAACTACTTTTTTTTTTCTTTTCCTTTTTCTCTCAACATGAAACAGAAATCGCAAACACAAAAAGGTTTTGGCGCTTTAAAAGAATCATATAAAGAAAAAAAAGTCTTCTGCCAAAAATAAGGATGGACTGCTTAGAGATCAAAGCGGCTGTTTGAAATTTGGATGGGTATCCGGGCAACATTTTTCAATAAAATTGACAGCCCTAGTAATGACCAAAATGAGGGGTGAGACTACAATCAGGCTTATAAAAAAGTAAATGGAAAAGATGTTAACAGGGTAAGGGTTAGCCTAACCATATAACCCTTGTCTGTAATCGCCCCCTGACTTCTCATCCCCAACTAGTTTCGGAACTTGATTTTACAAAAGCTTATTTTGTTTAAATTTTCACCAGACCCACAAAAAAAAAAACCCACCAAAAACATGGAAGTTAAACTGCACCCAGGTAAGAACTTGGAACTGACCCAATGCTTAGCTAAGAAACTGACCTGCATCTGACCTCAGTGACAGCGGTGCGGTGTGGTTGTCAATGAGGCTGGCTATTTTTATGTAGCCGTGATTGAGAGCCAGGGACCTGGCTGTGTCCCCGTTGTAGGTCCTTGCATTCACGTTCACACCCTGGTGTGCCAGATATAAGGAAAAATTAAAATTTGAGTTAAGTTTACTATTAAACTTTCCTAATCTGTGCCACCATTCAGGGGGGGGGGGGGAAAAACATTATGAAAAAACAAAAACTTGTTAGAGAGAAAAATTTATATCCTTTTATAAAATAATTTTCAACTCCTGGAATGGCCTTTGAAACAAAGGTTTCTAATTTTTTTGTTTCATTTAAATGCATTTTAAATAACATGTTTAAATTTATATAACTAGTATTAAATTTTTCACTTAGTGGTTATACATTGGAAACTACATTTAACTTGGACATGCTGACACAGCTAAAATAAATAATAATTTCTAAAACTTATAAAATGAGCATAAATCCATATGATAATAAAGCATAAAAAGATTGGGGCATGTATGTATTTGTTCCCCCACCCCCTATATTTGAAATGCTATGGGGGTTTTTTGTGTGATGATTTTTTTCATAAATAACAAGTTTTAGAGTGTACAAACAGAAGCCACTTATTCTGTTGTGGGTGCTTGAAAGTTTCAACATGCGGAGCAGAATATTTTGTACTTAAGCTACTGACAGTGATGACTAGAAATTCTGATTTTGGTCTACTAAGCTTCAAGTGTATGGGTAAAAGTTCAAATAAAACAGTTCATAAGTAAAAGTTCATAAAAAAACAGTAAAACTTCATGTAAAACAGTTCACATAAAACAATCATCTGTTTGTGGATGAGAATCCCTTCAACTAGTAAAAAAAAGCATTAAAGATATAAACGTACCTGTTGAAGAAATAATTGCACAATAATCTCATGTCCCTCAGATGCTGCAACCATGAAAGGTGTCTGTCCTGTACTAGGTTCACTTAAGGGATTTGAACATAAAGAAAATTATAACCTAGGACCAAGGATTCTTAAGTATTTTTCACTGTTGGACCCTCCAAACAGTTTTTGTTCAACTAATTTACCCCACCACTGTAAAACTTATAATTAAAGAAGTACAAATTAACTTAATTAATTTTTTTTTTAAAGACTTCCAAACCCTTCAGAACCCGGAGAGCATTTGTTAAGATGCAGATCAACTGCTAAATCTTTGAGTAAAAATAGTATTTGTGTTGACTCTAATAGCATAAGAATCTGGCTTCTCTAGCTAATGTTATTTTTTTTAAAAATGTATTCAAGAAAATCTCACATAGCATCCATGTTGGAGCCCATCTGAAGTAGAAAGGCCACAAAGTTTTGGTGTCCAGCATAGGTTGCATGGAATAGGGCGGTCCAGCCAATTTTATCTGTTACCTCCAGTTGGGCATTTTTCTATGGATTGGACCAATACAGTACAATTTATTTGTAATATATTAGATGAAATGGAAATAGTAGAACCCCCCACGACCACGCGGAAAAAAATAATAATTAACCTGGTTGCAATTTTACGTAGTAAAAAATAATGATATAAATAAGGCGGAAATTTAAAACAGTGCAAGTAAATTGGATGAGGCAAATAGTAAATGAAATAAGTGAAATATTTAATTAAATAATTTTATAGACGCTGGAATTCGATACTTACCCGTACAAGTGTTCGCGCAACTCCTTCGTTACCGCAGCTGGCTGCCAGCATGAGGGGGGTGTGACCCCTGGGATTCTTTAAGTTCATATTACAACCGTACTTGATTAGTAGGTTGACAATATCATCATGGCCAATGTAGCAAGCATACATTAAAGGTGTCCACCCCCCATAGTTCTTTCTGTCAATAAGACCTTCATTTCTGAAGAAATATTTAATGACAGCAAATTTAAAATACTAAGATTGAAAGGTTAAAATACATGTAATATAGATCTTTCTTAAAATGTGTGTATAATTTACAGTATAATTCTACATCCTTTGAAGAAATGTACTATAGCAGCGGTTCCCAACTTGGGGGTCGCATTGGGGGTGGCACTGGGTTTTCTGGGGGTTCCCAACAGTAGACTAAAATATTCACTATAATGCAAATTTGATCTACTTTGTAAAAAATTTATTGAAATGACTTTTTTAAATTTCATGGGGGTCGCAGGTCTCATAGCTTTTATAAAATGGGGTCTCCGCCCCAAAAAAAGTTGGGAATGACAATACTATAGATTTTACTCTAAAAGAAAATTTTAATATGATTTTTATAGCAAAAAAACAAATTAAACAATGATAATTTTGGAACAGTCGGTTTTAATGGCACTTGAGTCAAAATAAGATCTTCTGCAATTCTCAGCAGTACACCTCCAGCCAATTATTCTTTATAATGCCTAATGACAATACCAGAAGAACTTACTTATGAATAATTGAATGCACCCAATCAGTTTGTCCGATGCTACATGCTGTGTGAATGTCCAGGGAAATAGGCGTGAAGTCCTCCCACTCGATGGCACTCCAGCCTCGCCACACAGACAAACTCCTTTCAAGCAGTTCATTCTCTGATGCTTCATCTGACGCTTCATACGACAGCTCTGATGACATCTTTCAGAATAAATCTTTAAAAAAAAGATTTGTAAAAAAAAATATCTAAATAGCTAAATTGATGCTAATTTACAAAACAGATATAGGCGTAGAAGTAAATGTTTTTGTTCTTAAGGGCCAACCATAAAACGAAAACATCACTTGTAAACAGTGGGGTGTGAATATGTCACAAAGTCAATTTTGTGAATAAATGTTTGAAAATAATGCATCATATTGATATATCTATATATATAATTCACCAGGAAAGCACAAGACATGTGCAAATAAGCGTGACAAATGACCCTTGCTAGGGTAGACCAATCACAATTTATGGTTGGCAAGCGATGCTAGTAAAGGGTGGGGCATGATGAAGGTAGGTAACAACAACCGCAGCGCGCATGTCTTGAGACCAACATTGCGTCACCCCCACCACCACCACCCACTGATATTCACTCGCGTTGTTTTCATTTCTTCGTGCTGCTTTTTGTGTCCGTTCTCCCCCCCCCCAGTTTTAGCACTATCTGCGATTCTGCAGCATATGCTACGCTGGTCGTATTAGTATTAAATCTTTGTGTGACAATGGTGAGCTAGAGTTGTATGACAACACTGTTTAAATAAATTGAGGTAAATCAGTTTGCTCAGCATGGAAGACTTTTAAAAAATACCACCACCAAAAAACACTTTTATTTTTAGTTTACTCACCCTGACCTTTCAGTATGAAAACAAGATTTATGTTTTTGCTATTGTCCACTGTCTATCCAAAAAATGAATTTCATCACTAGATGGCCCAGCTGATTGAACTTGCCCGTCACTGGCAATATTTGTTATCTTAAATAGGCAAATTACATGCACTACTAATTAATTGATAATTGAAACAAATCTAATGAATTATAATTAGGCTACCAGTGCCAGGGACACTTAAGTTGGAGAATCATGACAGATTAAAGACTCCCACCCCATGCATTCAAAAAAGTAATGTAAGTTAAAATAATTTTTTTACACTTCTTCAACCAATAAACTTGACAATATTTTAAAATTAGCCCTATATTGCCGATATGAAATAGAACATTGGTGATAATGTGTAAGGCTAAGAGACTAGGGACACTCAGTAAATTAACGAGTCATGAAAGATAGATGTGAAGACTCCCACACCATGCATTTAATGATGAACAATATTTGAAAACCACTACTTCAACACAAATTCAAATACTACGAATTGTAACAAAAATGTATATGACTTTGAATATATTAAACATATGATTATGACTCATAATTACTCTAGACTGTGGCTTTCCTCAATCTTGGCTGACTCTGTGCTAGTTCACCGAGACTCTGAGGTTAACAACGTCTACTTATCATTAAGACCTCATACTTTTTTTTCATACCAAAGTCTCCAAAGCAAGTTGTTGCATATACGGCAAAGTTTAAAACTTAAATTAAGACCAAGTCACCATGTTTACTTGGACCAAAATGTTAGAGTTAGGAGGAAGTATTCATATTAATAAGTATTAAAATTAAATTGATTTTATTAACCTAAGCCTCGGCCCTAAGTCATCAAAGTCAAAAAAGAATTTATATAATTATAATATTAAACTTTTGGGTAAATCAGACGCAGATCCAAGACCAAGGCTTAGTCTTAGTACTCTTAGTGATACATGCTAACCATGATGAATGATGCTACTCAGTTTAAACTTCGACTGTTTGTCTGGAAGACTTTTGTTACTTAGACTTAGACTTAGTCTACTACTTACTGATTAAAAATGTTAAATTTACACTAGGCCTAGATGTAGACAATTTAGTACTTATTTATTTTACTTTACTTCAACAATTTTAGGTTTAGGCCATGCAGCCAGCACTTCGTCATGATAATCAATTCTGATAATTCATCATATTATAATAATAATAAATAATATAATGCTTAATCAGATTTTAATGAAAATCATTATTTAGACTTAGAAATTCAAAATATCCTTAATTTCTATATTACCAAAGATATATACAACCATTCTAACTTGAATTTATTGGTTAAATGCTAATTCTTTTTGGATTAAACGATTCTATTCATGCGAAAGGGTTAGAAAACGAACTTCCACTAAAATACATACATTTTTTACATGTGTTTGAGACGTTATCTCAGTTGTGTTTCTAGTCAAATTAAGAAGCCGTCTCTTAGAGAATATCATATTGCTTTACGAAAGCTGTGCTACCAAATCTTGGTATATTTCCCAAGAACTTGGGATTCAGGTTTCTCTTAACTCTTTGGTGACTAGGTATGAAAATCACAAGAAATCTTAATACCTAGAGAAAAATCACTTCGATCAAAGTCTGTCTGACTTTGGAACGCTATACTATGCAGAATAATATATAACGTGACAACACACGCATTTATAAAATAATGTAATATATTTTTTTTTGTCTTATGATAATTGGGATTTAATAGAGCTATTAATTATGTTTCTTGGGAGTCATCTGACTAATACTAATCAGTCTATTGCGGTGGTGGAAAATATTGCAAATTTGTTTCCTGATTAAAAATCGCAAAAGATTTCAGCTCTAAACGAAAAAAAAAAGATCCATGATGATTAAAAAAGTTATTGGCAAACTGAACAAAGAAGATTTGTCCATTAAGTTGAGATCATGTCATTTTACTCTGTTGTTTGACGAATCAACTGATTTATCAACCACACAAAAAAATGGCCATGGCCATGGTGGTGATTTACTTCGATGTTGAAATTGGTAAGGTTCAATATAGATTTTATCATTTAGTTGCTTTAAAAGAAGCAAAAAAGCAGAGTTCATTTTTGCGGCAATCAAGGCATGTCTGGACGCATATAAAATACCACTGGCCAATGTAATGGCAATTGGGACGGATGGAGCTAACGTAATGATTGGAGCCAAAGATTTCGTGCTTTCATATTTCCGAAGTGTACAACCAAATATATTTTATATAAACTGCACATACCATGGCCATGTAGCTGCTCTATTTGCCACTGATAAAATGTAAATGTAAAACATTTCCCAAATTTATTGAACAGCAATGCAGAGACATTCACAGCCATTTTTCACATAGTTGCAAAAGATTACAGCTGTACAAAGAGTTTTAAGAGTTCGTGGAAGCAGACACTCTACGAATATTGCAGCTGTCTTCCACGGGATGCTTGAGCCTGTTGGAGTGTATTAATAGTATTATTGTTAACCAACAGGATGACTGTAAGAAATGGACCATAAAAATTACTCCCAATTTGATCGACAGTGTAAATGTATCTATGTATGATCATAAGCAGGAGAAATTAAACATTGTAACAGACGATGAATGTCATACAATAAATAAACGTTATAAAATATGAGCTTGGTAATTTAAATAGAGACGTGCTCATATTTATACTAAACATTTAAAGCTACAATGCTTGGATTATGCTTCATATTCGTTTTTTTTTTTTTATGTCAACATTTTATGTTAAATGTGTTCGTAAAAAATGTTTTTGTCCGTAAATTTTGTAAAAGCTTTAATTTAATTTCTAAGCGTTGTCTTTCTTCGGCTTTAATTCAAGCAATAATGCATTTCAGTTTAACCCACCTTTCCACCTGACCACCCACATACTTAAAAAAATCTATTATACAATGTATTTTTTAAAACCTTGGGATATCTTGTGATTAATTTGACAAAATCTTGGGAATTAAAAAAGTGAGTGTTATCATAGTCCAGAAGGACGACCTGAATCAGTGTTGTGCTTACTGATTTTATTATTGAATATCAGCTGGGCTGTGAATTTTAAGTTCAAAGTCCAGGCTATACTGCAAGAGAAACATGTCTGGTCTAAGAGTTCTTGTAGGTTGTAAGCGTGTAATAGATTATGCTGTTAAGGTAAGACAGTAACATCCGACATCCTATTTAAACTATTTTATGTTTAATTAATTATAAATTATATTAATATAATATTAGTCTAATAAGTATTATTATGTCTATGAATATTCCTACACCTACACTTACACAGACTACATATTAAATTTTTAAAATTACAAAGTGTCTGCTGCTACGACAAAGACAAAGTAGACAACTTTACGAGACTTTGCTAGTGCTACGACACTAGCAACATCCCGATGAGTTGTCTACTGCTACGACTGGTGACTGGTCATAAAATATTGCTGTATTTTAGTTATGCTAATACTAATAATTTAATACTAAACAATGGATCTCATATTTAAACTTCTTGATAACTATGTAAGCTGATACTGATAAATGAATTTAAGGTAAACGTCTAGTACTCCGACCGCACCGCCATTACCGGCGGCCATCTTGTTGCTATGGCACGTGACCGGCCCGGAAAAGTAGTGCGAGCCCCGTGAATTTTCCGAAAATTCTAAAGCTATACCTAACCCAAACCCTAAAATTAAAATAGCAACTATCCTTCATAGCGACGGGAAGAGACGCGACGCTGCAGTCAGAGTAATAGACATTAGCCGAATTTAATTTTAAAAAACTTGATTGGTGTACATTTAATGACAAACAGTTATAATTTTTAAAAATGCAAAACTTTACATGAATTTCATTAGACGAAGTTATAAGTTATAGTTGCATGAGTGATGGTTAAACCGCTACTGGGATCAAATCCCGCTCCCGTCAGTTTTTTTTAAAAAGTTTTTTTTTTTTAAACCACAATGACTGTGCTGGTAATTGTAATTTCTTTTCTTCTTATTCTGAAACGTGGATACACTGATTAAATCTTAGGGGTCTACCGTATGCATTTTTGCCGAAACAAAGTTTCTGATATGTTTACAAGTTCCAGACCATGACCTACATATGATTCACGACAAAACAAACAATCCTTTTTAAAAATGTACAAGAAACATTAGCAACTCCTTTTAAACCTTCAACTTAAACTCATCATTATTAATTTTAACCAATAGTTGAATAAATTTTGCACATGGCCAACTTTTATGAATGAAGCAACAAGAACAAAGCAATAGTAATAGAGTGAAAATGAGGTTGAAGGATGAATGGTTTCCAATGACAACAAGTCTGCACATGGTACATTTTGTTATTCCACACGAAATGAATAGTTTTAAATTCCTGCGATTCTGCGCGCATCTTTACTATATCTAGAGTTTTGAGCATTTATGGTATACTAACATACTTGGCATCGGCATCACTTGCACAGTATTTTCAAGTATAGCAAAATCAACAGATAAGTAATTAGAGAGACATCATTTATGTAGCACTTACTAACAGCATTTTAACTTGACCATGTTTATGATTTAGGACCTAACTAGGCTTAATTAGAAAACATCCTAGTGTGCTGTTTTAGTTAAGCTTTTTGGTAAAATGTTTAGCCATAAGTTGTAAGACGGAGCATTTACTTAGAATCCGCGTTTCATCAAATAAATCCAACTTGAATTTTCTAAGTTTTTTTTCACAATTAATTTTATTTTCGTAATCAAGATCCGAGTTAAACCGGACAAAACTGGAGTTGTTACAGATGGGGTGAAGCACAGCATGAACCCTTTTGATGAAATAGCAGTGGAGGAGGCTGTCAGGATGAAGGAGAAAAAGATTGTGTCTGAAGTTGTTGCAGTATCTTGTGGTCCACCTCAGTGCCAGGTATGCATTTTAAATTTGTCGTCACTATCATTAAATCTGATGAAGATTAAATTAATGAAGTTGAGCGGTGTAAATGACATTCGGCAGGATGAAAAATGTCAAAAGTTGCTTTATCCTTTTTTTTCAGTGTAAGGGGGAATAAATGAAATAAAATTTATGTTTTGTATGGGAGTGAGCATGTATGGCTTAACCATACTTTGTAAGGGGATTAGTTGTGTTGAAAAGTTAACCACGCTACAGGATTCAGTAGATTTTTTTTAATGGATTGAGCAACGAAATATATATGCACAGAACAGTGATGACACAATAAATTTGACTATAGGACTGCAGGAAGTTGAAATACTATTTGTCTATTCAAAACGACATTGGTTAATATAATTTATAAAAAAAGTACTTGGATTTGTTGAGACCATTGGCAAATTGCTGCATATTTTAGGTTTTAACTCTTTTTTGAGTTGTAAAATCTGATTTAATTACAAATCGCTTTGTGAAATTCTTATCATGTCTTAAAATCTAGGCTTATAAAAACCCCTATTTTGAAAGAAATAAAATAATACCATTCGTTTCTCTGTCCCTTCAGTGTGATAGAAAAAAAAGAGCTATAATTTGACCTTAAACTTTAAAGCTTTTCCAAGAATTTATTGTGAGGAAGAAAAGTATTGTCTTTTATTTATTGATAAAATTAAATTAATGTCCAATTACTTCACTACTGGTATCAGATAAATCATCCAAGTCAATTTATTAATTGTCTAAAACCAGTGTCCAATACAGAAAATTTGACAGATATTTAATATAGAACATTTTTTAAAAATTAAAAATTACATGTGAATAGGTATCATGATCTTATAGAGTTAAATCACGTCAGATTTGACTGAGAAAATGCACTCTTGGAGTTGATCAATTTAAATGTGGATATTAGGTTAAAAATTTAAAAATTTTCAGTGTTAAGATGATTATAATTTCAAGAACTATTTGTCCATTACACAGCTAATAAAAAAATGTATGGATATCTTCTACCGTAGATTCAATTTCAAGTAACTCATACTAAAACATACTAAAAATAAATTTTCTTGTGGACTAACAAGGATTGTAATTTAAATATTTATTTGAAAATAACTCGTTACATTTGAAAATAACACGTTACAAACAATTCTATTTTTTTCAACAAAAAAAATCAACACAAAAAATCAGGAAATTTTGAGGACAGCCATGGCTATGGGAGCTGATCGAGCCATCCATGTCGAGGTTGACGCCAAGAATTATGAAACAATGCTTCCACTACACGTTGCTAAAATTCTTTCCAAGATTGCTCAAGAAGAGAAGGCTGACATTGTATTTACTGGAAAGCAGGTAGCTGTACAAATATTCAACAGCCTGGTTTAATTTAGATCTGGTCGGTATAAGAACTGCTCTCTAAAAGTCTGTCTTTAAAGTTAACACCCATATTTTATTATTTAAAAATTTATAAAACAAAATTTTATTAAAAAATAATAAATTTAAAAATTATTAATATTAGGGATTTATTGACATTAAGTTTATGGCCAAAGATTATTAGGCCTAAATGTCTTTTTATTGCTTGCCTGCATTCTCGTCCTCTGCACGCTACAAGTTTTATTTAGCCAAAGCTTGTCTCATCAGCTGTTCGGAGGTTAGCAGCCTGCCATCTGTGCCTGTAATTCTCTTGCATGTGTGTCTGGTCAGTAAGTCTCACGTGACTGTAGCATGGCAGCACCGTTGGGTTAATAACCCAATTATAATCACATCACAAGCCAGCGGCTTCAATTGGCTTCATCCTAGCTGACGTTGTCTCGATACCTGGAATCTCCTTTATTTCATTATACATAGTTACATAGCAAATGTTGGCTCATATATATTAGTGTCTTGAGATGACCTCAGACATACAATAGTCTCCCAAAAGATTTATCTGGGCATACAACTATCTCCCAGGAAATGCCACACCTATTAAAGCTTGAATTTTTTTTTTTAAAAACCTGCTGTTACTTTTAATAAGTAAGAAGTTCTGTTATTTTAGTAGGACACTTCCTGTTTGTATTGAATCTTAGTAATGTCTATAATATCCTGATGCAAACTTGTTTGATTTTACTTAATTTTGTCATCAATACGGTCAATCCTCTCATAACTAGTTTAATTAGTTCAAGAGCCTTACTCGTTAAGCGAAACACTCGTTATACGAAACAATTTTTCCCATACAAATTAATGTAAAATACGCTTATCCGTTATATGCTGAAAAAAATTCTAATTAAAAAAAAAATTATTAACATTTATTCAAATGAAATTA
Organism: Radix auricularia; assembly: GCA_002072015.1. Classification (NCBI taxonomy): domain Eukaryota; kingdom Metazoa; phylum Mollusca; class Gastropoda; family Lymnaeidae; genus Radix; species Radix auricularia. Next base: position 1,228,765 of record MUZC01004774.1, read on the forward strand.
CTTAAGTGAAAAGACTAGAATACAATTCAGATTTGAAACAAAAACAAGTAAACAAAAATAGGAATTTATGACAAATAAATATTCCTTTTTATGTAGTTAACTGTCCAAGGACATTTATTTTTGCTGACCCTTCAAAATTTGACAAAATATGTAGTAACCGTTTCGTAGACATTCTTGCACTCCCTATGAAGCATCCATCTCCTTAATTGTTCTTGAGAATAGTGCAGATTGTTGATGTTGGCCAATTGTAGTTGCGTGCCCCTTTGTTCTCGCTTTTCAATGGTTTTTCTTTTCATTTCAACAGTTATTTAAATTTTTTTCTGTCTCTTATGATTATCTTCATGTGTTTTTTTGTTTTTTTTTTTAAGAAATATTAGCACTGGTTATAACACTTTGCACATAAAAAGTTTACGAATACTGTCTGAACACAAAATTTGTAAAAACGTTTGATCACACACAAAAACAATAACAGACCGAGTGCTTAACACAGAATAATATATCAGGTGGAAGTGCCGGCTCACAAATGAATTTCCATGAAAAAGGGAATTTCCCTTTCTGCATCACTCGATATGAGAATCTTCGCTCATTAAGGGAGCAACTTTTTCCAAAAACAATTTGCTCGCTATGCGAAGAACTCATTATGAGATATGCTCGTTATGAGAGGTTTGACTGTAAAACTAATGTCGTTATGGACTGAATAGAAAAATTTAATCACTATTGATTTAATCTAAACACACGAGCTTTGAAGCTCAGAAAATGAAACAAGAAATTTTATTTTAAAGTTTCATTTAATTTAATGTATAACCCATTTAAATATTATTAATTCTTATCTCGTTTTCTCTCTATTCCTGACACGCACATTTGATGATCTGTCTTTTTCTTTTTGCGTCCCTCAAGCAATGGAATTCTCTACCATTACACATTCCTAGTGTTCAAACTACTGAGGCCTTCAAGACTTCACTAAAAACGCAACTCTTTAAACTTTACTTTCAAAATTAATTTTTTTTTTTTTAATTTCTTTAAAAGATAAACGTAGCTTATATGCACCATTTGTTGTATTTATGATATGAATGTTTTATATCGAAGAAATTTAATAATTATGTATGTTACTAATTTTATGTGAAATGCTGTGAGCCCAGCTGCTGGCTGGGGTGCTGTGCTATATACATTTACTAGATACAAACTAAATGTTTGTCATATAATGTTTATGTTTGTTTATAATGCCACTAATGAGATTATTATTTCCTATACAAAAAAATGTGTCCAGGCTATAGATGATGATGCCAATCAGACATCTCAGATGGTTGCAGGTCTTTTGAACTGGCCACAAGTAAGTTGGAGAACCTGACTAAATTTGTGTGTGTGTCTATTATGTGATTGTTAACGGTAGTTAAGAACAAAAGGTTAATAATTACAATTAATGCCTTAATTTGGAGCTACGCAGTCTAGCATTAAGTTAATCTATTTCTTGTTAGGAATAATTAATTAAAGTCCGACAGATAGTTATGTGAATTTATTGCACTCATGAATATTAGCATAGTATCATCAGCATGACCTCAGTTCATTTTAATAATGTTTTAACTAAAAAGAGTTTTAAGAATATTTTTAAAAAATTAGAAACAACTATCTGAAAATGTTTTGGAAAATTTTATTTTTGGCTTTTGAAATGTGTTTGATGATTGATGGATACAGATGGAACGGATTGTAGAGATTGTTAAAATAAGCTCATGTCCCCAGCTTCTGTGTTTCACAAGTGAATATATTCACATGAAGCCAAAAACCCTTGAACCAGCTAGGGAAGCTAACAATTTAACGCACTGTCCCAAAAGGGGCAAGAGCCTGTTGTAGTATTCTAAACTCTGACTAATGTCCCCAGGCCACGTTTGCCAGCAAGATCGAGACTACTGATGGCAAACTGAAGGTGACGAGAGAGATCGACGGGGGCCTGGAGACCATCAGTGTCAAGCTGCCGGCCGTCATCAGCTCCGACCTGCGACTCAACGAGCCCCGCTACGCAACACTTCCAAACATCATGGCAAGTAGTATAAATACTTTTCAAGTAAAAGTACTCGGTGCAGCCTGTGTAACAGGAAATTCGTTTCAGTTGTTTAGTTCTAAGTGTGAGGTGATAATATCGGCCAAGCGGAGTCAGTGCTTTGTTGTCTGTAGCCTTCAAAACTGAAACACTGAAACAAATAGATAGAACATTATAATCACAATTAAAAAAATTGAATAAACCAAAAATGGACTAGAGACATTGGGTTCAATTGATAATTTAAATAAAAATATTGAAATGTTTGCCTTATGTCATATGGTGCCCTGCTTTTCATGTTACTATACAATAGATTAGTCTTCAGTAAAATATTTGTAATTCTAAAGAGTTATCTTATACACTTTGTAAACTTTTGAACTGTGTAATATAAACTTGTTTTTCATGAAAATGAAAATTTTAAAAATGTATCCATCATGTATTGATTCTCTGTGGCTAACCTTGAATTTTTCACCTGGATATTTTTTGTTTGTGGCTAACCTTGAACTGTTGAACTTGTTCCCCAGAAAGCCAAGAAGAAGCCCCTAGTGAAGAAGACCCCCAAAGATTACGGTGTCGAGCTAACATCCACGCAGCAAGTCCTTAAGGTTGATGAGCCGCTGACCAGACAGGCGGGTTCCAAACTGGGCAGTGTCGAGGAGCTGGTCCAGAAACTCAGAGATGCCGGCCTGGTCCCGTCCTGAGGTGTTGGTCATTAAGATAAAAATGTCTGTGACTCTTTGGTCTGTGGTGTGGCAGAAATCATGTTGTGGAATTATATTTATATATTAGAAGAAAGAAAACAGAAATCTGCTAATCACAGAATCTATAGTTGAAGGGAAGCGTTAATGATGTTTTTTTTTACATTGTGTGTTCTATAAATGGATGAACTGAGTACTTGAATAACTGACATGTATTATTGATAGTCTGTCATATTTGAGCCTGGTTTATACAAAATATTTTTTGAAAAATTGAATCAACTGCAAATTGTAACTAGTAACAATGAAATATGTAGTTTATTAACAGGAATTTGTATATGTGCCATTTGTTTGTTAACTTTTTGAGAAAAAGAAATTTTAAAAAAATAAGGGGTTTGTTGTTTGGCAATATTCATGCATATTCAACTTCGTTTTGTGATGTGTTGTGTTATACAATGTTGGAGTTACTATTTATCAATTTAAAAAATGTTGTTATGCTGTCATAAGACAATATGTTGCTGGCTGGCCTAATGTTTATCACATTAACTGAACTTTACACACACAAAAATTATTATTATAATAAACTTTTGTCAGTTTTATATTCATGATTCTCTTTTATTTTGTTTTTGAATAGTCACAATCAGTTCTTTTTGTAGTTGTTACTGATAACTGCTGATGCTGACACCAATAACAAATCCAGTTCTTACCATCTTTATGGCAAGGTGTTAGATTTGGGAGGGTCGGTATTGAGGAGGAAACTTCAGTGTCAAAGGTTAATGGGTTCATCTGGCCAGGGCCGGCATTAGGTCACTGCAACCTACGTGCTGCAGTGGACCCTGCACTTTCATAAGCACCGCTAATTTTAATTTTCACTTATTTACCTTATTCCTACCCACACTGGGCCCTAGGCTGTCCGTTTCGCAGGCTAAGCTGCCTAGGGCCCCACAGTTGGTTAGGCCAGCCCTGCACCTGGCATAGTGGTAAATATGAACAGATGTCATTGTACACATGTATTATGGTTTTAAAAAAGGGTGTTTTTAAAACTTGGAACATGGTTAAATAAGCAAGTTCAGATTAGATTTCATCAGAAACAAATGTCTGCCTGCTAAATTTCAGCAGGATTTTATCACGCTAAAGGGTTGTAAAAACATGTTTAACATAGTGTGCACCGTGAGAGAGATTAACAATTAATAGCATTTACATTAATTACATTTAGAGATCAGGAATATATTTTACATATGTATCGTCAATATAATATGCACTGCACAACGCAACAGGAAAGTAATTTTTTAAAAAAGGTAGTTGTATAAGATAAGCACCAGGACACTTTTTCTCAAAAATTAACATGATACATAGAGATAAATGAACTAAACTAAAAATTCAATAATTTAATTACAGTATATTCGATCTGAAATTTTTATACATCATTTTTATCATTGGCACGAGTAAATAAATAAGGGCCGTGGTGGTCATTGGCATGAGTCTGCGAAATTTTAGCTCGCTAGCTTACAAGGAAGGGGGTTAAAAATCGACCCAAAGTTTTATCAGCAAGCAAACTAGAAGTCAAAGGCTCAAGCAGACACACATCTTAGATGAATTAATAAAATAGGAAACTAACTGGAGTATTTCCTTCTATTCAGAAAAGTAACAAAGAAAAAAACCCTAATAATTTCAAAATATTTCATTAATCGAAAAGAACTAACCCAAACTAAAGATACAAAATACTTAGGAGTCATAATAAATGAGAAACTACCTTGGAATCCCCATGTCAATGAAGTTATTAAATAATCAAACAAAACCTAAGGTTTTATAAAAAAGAAACTTTTACAAATGAAATAAAGATATAAAACTAAAATGCTACCTCACCCTGGTGAGACCTATACTGGAATATGCATCTTCAGTATGGGACCCACCCACCAAAGAAATTATTGACAATATAGAACAAATTAAAAAAAAGAGCTGCCAGATTACTGGAGAATATTCAAAACTCACTAGAGTAACACCATTAGTTAAATCATTCAATCTTGAAACACTAGATGATAGAAGAACCAAGAGTAAATTAGTAATTATACATAAAGCAATTAACTCCAATTTAGAAATACAACACAAAGATAATTTAATACAACCCTCAGATAGACTTAAGGATAAATACACCATTCTTGTCCCGTATGCAAGAACAAACACATACAAGTTTTCTTTCTTCCCGTCTGGTATTCGGGAAGAAACCAAGAAAGCCAACACTTTATCATCATTTAAAACTATAATAAGAATACATGACTAAACACAAACCATATATATACGTAGGACGCAATAATCTTCTGTACAGAAGGGGCGTCAGTATCATATATCGGATAAGATTAGAGTTAATATAAAGGATTTTTTAAAATATTGCAATTTTTTGTTGGATCTTCATAAAACTTGTTGAATTTATATGCGCTAAAATTTATTTTCTGACAATCTATATATAGATCTATAATTCACCAGAACAAGCCGAGTGGAAATAAACATGACGAATGAACCTCTCTAGGATCAGCCAATCATAGTTTAGGGTTGGCAAGATAATAACAATACATTGATAGTGTATACAACACTGTATCCCAGCAAGGAACCGGGCTCACGGCGCTTCACATGAAATCATGAAGATAATAACAGACATAATGATGAAATAAACTTTTACATCATAATAACCATGTAAATGACAGTTCGTTTCACATAAGCTACGTTAATCATTAAAAGAAACATGGTCAGGTGGGAGCAGGTAGCTAACCGAAGTGAGCATGTCTCAGAGTCCAACAATGCATCGGCACCCGCGCTCCCCCCCCCCTCGAAGTTCACTTTCTGCTGTAGTTTGTGACTGTTCTTCATCACTTTGTGCACATTCTATTAGCAAGTCTGCGGCGTATGCTACGCCGCGGGTCATATCTATATTGTCATGTTTGTTGTGATTCCTCCCCCTTGATTGTTTAATGTGAACAAATGTTTATAACTTTATTAGAGTAGTTAATTGGAAATTAACGTTTTTGGTTTGATTTTAGTTGATAACTAACGGAGAACGTTTGATTAATGAATTACTGAGTAGTTAGAAATTAACGTTTTTGGCTTAGTAAATATTTTAGTTGATAACTTAAGGAGAAAGTTTGATTGGTGAATTGCTGTGTGAAAGCTTAACATTTGTACGAACATTTTATTAGATAGTTACATCAGTTGTTCATCATATATCTCATTGATATGAGATAATTTCTTAGGTGAAGGAAAGGTTAACAGCAGGCAACCGCTCCTACTTCAGCTTACAAAAACTTCTAAGAAGCAAAAACCTCTCAAAGGGAGCAACCATTATAAGGCCAGTAGCAACGTATGCTAGGGAGACTAGGACCCTGATCAGAAAGGCGGAGAACCTGCTCAACACTTGGGAGAGGAAAATCCTCCGGAAAATATATGGCCCGGTGACAGAAAATGATATCTGGAGAATTCGTACAAACCAAGAACTTTACCTTCTGTACAAAGACCAACCTATAGTCACAAGTATTAAAAAGGGAAGTCTACGCTGGGAGTGGGAAGGACAGGATGAAAGGATGCCAGAATATAGAGCAGCAAACATTATTTACAGACAGAAACCAGGGGGCAGACGACTCAATGGTCGCCCAAGACTGAGGTGGATCGATGATGTGGAAATGGACATACACCACCTGGGGGTTCGAGCATGGAGAAGGAAAGCCATCGATCGATCTGATTGGAAGGATGTAGTGGAGCCAGCCAGGGCCCTACATGGGCTGTGGCGTCACGGATGATGATGATGTTCATCATATATTATGTAGACTACATTTTTAAAAAAAATATCGCACTGTATTTTGTTTTAGAGTTCATAGATGTTGTTTTGTTAAATATTTCTTACTGGGGTACAGCGGTATATAAATTATAATCAATGTGCTACTAGTATTATTATTATTAAGATAAAGAAAAATAATATTTTGCGCACCAAAGTTTTTAGAGAATCTATTTTAAGCACAAATCGGAAATTTTTCTGTTTGTTTTAATAGTACCTCACTCTAGCAATGTAACTAAATAATTATGTGTTTTATTGACAGAAAAAAAGAGAGAATAAATAGTATTATATTTCAAGGGGACTAAATTTTTTACCTTATTTATTGATTAATATTTAATTTGTGCCTGGAGACTATGAAATATTAAAAATGTTATTGCTGTTCAAAAATTGTTTATTTACAAAATGTTTCCATCAATAGTATTCTTAAAGAAATTTAACAACGCAGTCAATTATTTTTAAATTTTAATTCTATAATTTTTTACAAAACTATACTTGAATATTATAAACATAAGTAGATCAATATATTCCTTCAAATTTATAAACATAAACGAGCGGGGGTCTTAACGCTGAAACGTAGTAATTATCTAGATGGCATGATTTCTCATGCCCACCCCAAATGCAAAGGCATGGATAGACACCACCCCCCTTAGTAATCCGAACGATCATATTGTGCATTACCATTTCAGCGTTTGATTTCACTATATTTATATAATGCTTTTGTAGTTTATAATACAATGCGTGCAGATAAAAAATAAATAAATAAATAAAAGCAAAACTACTTAACACCAACATTAAATATTAGTTTCATCTTGATTTGTTTTAAAATAGTTGTGACATGAATGGGGGTGAAACTGGAGATGGATGGGTAAAAAAAATGAAGTTTTTTTAAAATTTTAAATTATTTTTTTCTTTACCTATGTAATCTTTCTGGCTGCCAATATTTACTGCCCCTTTTATTTCTTGCTTTCATCCTGTCTCTCTCTCTGCCCTCCCCTATGCACACCAAGCTTCCCCGAGTATCAGTTGAGGTGACTATAATTAATTACGGCATGTTCGTTTTATCCCCCCCCCCCCATGTTCCCAAAGCACATCCCAAGTCACAGACACCTCCGATAATCCGCCGGGCTGAGTATAATCCTCCCTAAAGTATCCTCTAACAACACTCAACATTCATGTTAGTCAAAACGATCAGGCCAAATGATGGCAGACATAGTTAGATTCCATGGTACAAAGAAGCCAATTGGTCATTTCTGTTCTTATGTTTATTTTAGGACCTACGACCATTATTATGATCATTGTGGAGCCATTTTGATATGTCATGTACCCATTAGAGCTGGATGAAAAAAAAGTTCTAAGTAAAAAAATCTAACAAACAAGTTTAATGGTACTAAAAATTTAGCATTTAACGAAAACCGGTGCAGAAAATCACTTCTTCTAAGATATTTTTTTAAGGATTGAATTTTAATGTTATTTACTTATCTTATCTTATTTCAGACGCTCCTTCTATGCAGAAGATAATGGTCCACAGACCATGAGAGATGATCTGTTGGCAAGTGATGCAGCGGTCACAGGCCACGGCTATAGGGGTTCCACGCATTACCCCAGCCGCCTAACTATTGTCTAGTTAGGTACCCATTCGGAGCTGGGTTACTCGGGGACTCCTCAGGCCGCGAGAACAAATCCTCACCTTCGTGTGGATTCGAACCCGTGACCATCGGTATGACAGTCGAGAGCGCCACCTCTCGACCACCACGTCCCACTTTCATTTCTCAATACTTTAACAAGTTTATTGTTATAACTAGATAGGACAGGCGGCGTAGCATATGCCGTAGAATTGCTCAATGACAGTTCAAAGTACGGGGGGGGGGAGGAGGACACAAACAGCAGCACGAAGAGATGAATAAAAACAACGCAAGGGGAATGTTGAAGGTGGGGTGGGGTGGATCGCTTACGCATTGTTGGTGTTGAGACATGCACACTGCGGTTGTTGTTACCTGCCCCACCCTTTACTACCATCGCTTGCCAACCATAAACTGTGATTGGTCGATCCCAGCGAGGGTCATTCGTAATGCTTATATGAACACAACTTGTTCTTGTTCTGGTGACTTATATATATACGAGCAAAATACCCGTGCTATGCTACGGGGTAGGCACAATAAGAGTAACTTTATTTAGTTTTGGGTCTCAAATTCTCCTTAAAAATTAATATAAACGGATCTGGAAATTAAGGTTGTGATAATTCAAACCCTTCTTAATAAAAACAAAGATAAGTGTGTAGAGAAAAATAAACATATTATTAGTTTAAATATTACCAATCAATTTTGGTATTTCTGCTTTAATATCGCAACATCATTATCATCCGTGACTCTACAGCCCATGTAGGGCCCTGGCTTGCTCAACCACATCCTTCCATTCAGATCGATTGATGGCTTTCTTTCACCATGCTCGAACCCCTTTAATAACGCATGCTATATACTCTACCAGAATAACAAATGTCGTNTCACTTTCTTTTCACGTGAATCAAAACATGAAAACAATATCTTTCCACATGATTCCTTTGGTTCTTAGAAAACACTCATTTCATTTATAGTCTAAGCATGAAATTAGTTCAAGACGAATAGGATATTTTTAGCCAGATAATATTTGTGAATATTGTGGCTTGTGGAGAGTAGATAATATGGTTTACTTGTTTTAAAGGCACATGTTCCTTTAACGTGAATAAAAACATAAGAACAATGCTGCTTTTTAAGAAAATGGTGAGAAATTGATTGTCTTATTAATTTTATGTCAATCATTATATATTCCCGCACATTTTTTTTCTAATCGTAACAATTCACTTTATATCAATCTTTTTCCCGTTGTAAACTATTCATCTAATAAACTTAAAACAGCTTGGCACAAAATGAGTTGTTGTCAGTGTGTTTTTCGACATAACACGCACTTCCTTATGCTAGATCCTATTTATAAGTCGTAATACCCGTGATATTTCTTTACACTTGATACATTTACACCTTAAAGAACAGTTTTTACCCGAAGCGCATTGTTCGAGAAATGTACCCAATTTTTTTAATGCATTTTTCATCATTCGTTAGGTCTTAGAGTAAAATACATGATTACATTTTTTATTGGAAAAGTTCTCCAAAACATTATTTCTATTTCTAGGCTAAGCAAGCCCTTAGTCAAATGAATAGGATTTTTTTTTTTTTGCGCCAGATACTTTACTTAAGTTATGCAAATAGTATTTTCTATTTGCTGGTTGGACACTTCGACCCCGGACAGTTCGACCCTGGCAGTTTGAACACAGGTCGTTTTGTCCCCGGTCGTTTCGACTCCGGTCGGTTCGACCACGGAAGGTTCGACCCCGGTCGATACGACCCCGGGCTGAGTCGATCCCGGACAATTCCGCCAAGGGAAGTTTCGACCCCGAACATTTCAACCCCTTTCTATCTACACCCTAGAATTTATTTTTATTTTTGTTTGTATATATAATTTTTTTACAAATACTGGTTGTCATGTTAGAGGCGCAACATTAGCGGACATAGAAATAACCAAATCACACACACATATGCACATAGCCCTTCCTCGCCCCCCCCCCAACACACAAACTTGCAACAATAGAAAACTCTATAATTTTAACCATAACACGTACCATAATATTGCATCATTCTAGCAATAAATCTTTTTTATGTAAGCTTTTTCATTCATCTACCAATTAATCCACAACATCCATTCCTTTACAGTTTATGCATGACCTTTATTTAGGACAAATTAGATTTATTTTTATTGAGCTGTTTAATACTTATGTGATTGGGATGTGTAGGGTTGGGGAGATTTTTTTTATTGTCTATTTGTTTTAAAAACACATGTTGAATCACAAGGTTTGGGTTTAAGATTTTACAATGCTGCTTTTCTTAATCTTTTCCAAAAGGATATTATCAGTGGCTAAGAAATAGTGCCACTCAGGGCTCAGAAATATTATAAACTCATGACCCAAGAAATGAAAAGCACTCTTCAAATAGCTCACAAAGTTGCCCCTCTTTATAAAAATTACAATTCCGCAATTTAACTTACAACAGTGTATAGATCTAAATACTTATATATACCATTTTTTAAATTTAAAATCCCTGAGCGTTTACTTTATATACGAATTTCCTTAATGTCAGTTTATAATGAAGTCGATCCAAAACACTCACTTGTATTAAGTAAGCACCTAAGAGAAATACCTCTTCCTCCTAACAAATATTTGCAATTGTTTTTTATGATAAATCACTCGTTGAATGCTTCAAAAGCGGTTCCGTGTTAATTTTTCTATTAAGAAATTTTTATTCTCTGTAATTTTGACTTGTTATAAGCCAGTATAAAATTTGTCTCCATCCGATTATATACATAGATGTATAAAAGCTTATATTAAAATGTAAAATTGATATTTCGTCTACAATTAAATAATTTCTTCACATTTATTTCTATAGCTATTTAACAGTGACTAAGGGAAATTCGTTCGAACCATTTTCGTATGATTTTATTATTGTAAAATACAATTAAAATGTTTAGAAAGGTTCCATTTCCTTTACAAATAAATATGCACCAATCTTACCCAATTACATATTATAACTATAAATAATGCAATTTCAACAGCGACTAAAAGTTCTTTTCACAGTTTATTTTCCATTGTGGCAATTCATGCGAGTAATCATCCAACTAATGCGCAAGGGCTCATTTCTTCTAAAATCAAACATAAAGTAAAAAACATCTCTGAAAAAATCATTGGAGATTGTTCTTCTCAGTTTTTTAAGTCACATTCAATGACTTCCCGTTATCGGCAGAAACTTGTGTTCATAAAATTAACTGAATTTTTCATAATCCAGTGCATAATTTTAACTATACATAAAAGATTACGTGGTAACGTCTTTTCAATATTTAATTTCACTTTTAGCAATCTATGAAATAAATCGTTATTTCACAACTAATACAAACACATAGTTACACGCACACAGACGCACATACACACATGCACATAAACACACTCGCACACATGCATATTCACACACTCGGATTATAATCAAGATAAAAAGTAACATCAAATAAATTAATATAATAAAAGCTTCATGACGCCACTTAATGTTTTTTTGTTTTTTTTACGGCGCGCAAAACCGCACCCTCTGTTAATCTCAAACCCAAAATCATTATGATTTTACGTCTATATTTTCAATTTTAAAAAAGTTAGCAAGAGTTGCGTGGTATAGGGGCTTCACACACACACACTGACGGACGGAAATGTGCTTAGGCGCATTATTATATAGATTGTCGCTGGTTCCTAATTATTTAGTTTATTGGCAAATATTATAAGAGTGGTCGTAGCAGTGAAAACGAGGTCATGATTGTAATATCATTAAGTAGAGGCGTCACGAGGGTTGGTGTCACACAGGGCGGTAGCTCATAGTGTCACCCCACACCCACGACTTAAACCATAGAACTCCTCCGAGTTTTTCAGTGCAAAATAACGGGAATATACAGAATTCTAAATTTTGGTGTCACCCCCCTGATGGTGTCACCCGGGGCAGCCCGCCCTCACCGCACCCCTCTAGTGACGCAACTGTCATTAAGCTATACTATAAGTTGACTATTAGTTTTGGAACTTCTCATAAATATACATAAAATTGGCCATATAATATAAATTGTAAATTCAGATTACACATCTTCCCACGAGGGTAAACTAAGTTAAGAAAATGAGAGGTTGCTCATCCAGACTCGGACTCAAGTGAGTTGTTTCTCAAAATGTCCCACCCTGAGAGCTAACATAAATAACACTGCACAACCCTAGCAATTACATGCCTGCAGATTTAACAGTGTGAGCAGGCAACAAATGTCATCTTTGGTCCTAATACTAATTATTCGAAAGTGCTATGGGCAAAGGGTGGTTAGATTTCGATGCAACATGCTAACTTCTTCAAATTAAAGCTTTTCTACATAAAAATGATAATGATAGCCGCCGGGGGATCCCGTTATTTTTATTTCCATGCTAATACTAATGCTTGCATTTAGTTGTATCACGTATTAAGCCATGCAACATCTTAAAATATCTCTACCTTCTTTTTTCATCATTCCCAAATTTATCTTTACCCTCAAATCTTTGTAATTGTTCTGCAACCGAAAGTAACTGTACAAGAAACTGTACTCCTACTCCGGTAGTCGGCTTTAGCAATGTTCTGATCTATACTGTAATTAGTAATAGGCAAGGAATCAGGGTAGCCAAACGTCCGTAAATTTACGGAAAGTCAGTAAAAATTTATCGTAATATTGCCTGTCCGTAAAAAAATTAAGTCGTCCTTATCTCAACGTTTAAAAAAACAAAAAAAAAACAGTAAATCATTTTTGTGATATCTATTTTCAAGATTCAAATTTTAATTTGTTTTAATTAGGGATGTGACGGAGCTGATGAAAATCCGCATCCGTCGGATTCGGCAAATATAAATCCGTCAGATTCGAATGCGGATTTGGTCAATACTTGGCTAAAAAAGGGAGTATACCAATGTGTCAGTCCCGTTCCCCCCATAACAAGAAGGATTATAAATCACAAAAATAAGAACAATAATTCAAAAACAACGCATACTGCAGTTTAAAAAGATAAACAAAATGAATGAATTTAATCCACCAAAGTAATTTGAACCTACATTTTAAAAAAAAACGCTTAAAATCAAGTAAAAAATTAAAACAATTTGACAAACAACATTTAGCGAAATTAAAAACTAAGTTCTTAAAATTGGAGAGCTATGAGAACATTAAACACAAGTAAAGATACTGTTTATTGTCACATTCACACGAAGCCTCAGTACTTGAAATTAATTAATGGCAGATTAAACTTTAAGAACACCACTAGCTCTTCAAGTGGAGGACGCTGTATTTACTCTTCCTGTCGACCGTGACTGATCTACCTCTGATTCAGAGTTTGGAATTTCACCTCTCTCACGTTCAGCTCGAGCTAACTCGGGACCATGGCGTGAGCGCAAGTGTGTGAACAAAGAAGACGTTGAGTATCTGCGCTCTTTAGCACTACCGCGCGAAATTGTGTTGTTACACAACTTACTAACTGCCTTACTATCGTCAAGAACTTTTAATAATTCAAAGAAATCCGAAACGATACTCGATTTCTTAATTTCAACCACCATTTTTACTTGTTTACAGCAGAATACAGGATGAAAACGAGACACTCTAAACCTCGGAATGAGAATGCGGATTGGAATGGCGGAATGGAATTTTTAATGTTAGAATAAGTTGTACTGGTGCAGTGACGTCGCTAGGGGGTGGGGCGGGCCGCCCCGGGTGACACCATTAGGGGGTTGACACCAAAGGATAATTTTTACTGTGTAACATTTTATGTCCGAAAAAAGAGACACATTTTTTCATATGGAAAGAAATTAAGAAACACAATAAAAATACGTTAAACGCCGAAACTTTTATTGACATTATGGACTAATCCCACTCCCTCTTTTTATCAATTTACTTACAATAATAAAACCGTCCCGACAAACAAAGTTAAAAAAAAAAAAAAGAAGAAAAATGGAACAGCCGCACCAGAGAGATTTTTTTTAAAAAAAGGAGTGTCTTCTCTTTTAAAAGATATTTTTTTAAAAACTGAGCTTTGAAGTATTGACATGGACGGATCCCACTCCCTCTACGTCAGAGGGGTGGGGGTGAAGAATACGATCTTTCTATTTTAAAAAATAAAAAAAAGATAGGTTTTGTTGTTATTTTTAGAGGAAAATTATGAATTCAATGTCTTTGGGTTAATTTTTTTAAAAATTTTATTATTTATTTTATATTTTTAAGGCGTTTTGCATAGATATGCATGTTTATGTATAGGTAGTAGGTAGTCCTCCGGTTCGTAGTTGCCATCCATTCCAATGTTCCCTTCAAGCTGCACGGCCGCGCAGCTATCTTGCAGATTCCGCGCAGCAGTTTTGAGTTATCATGCTTTTGCCGTTAATTGAGGACCCCCCTCACCCTCCCCCTTCTTGCGTACGTAATATATGGGTGGCTCCTTTTAGCCAGTGACGGATTTAGCTTTGTCTTCGTGGGGGGGGGGGCAGGAGCATTTCAGGGGGCGCCAAAATTTTTACTAATAACAGATCATTGGGTAAATACTAAGGCTGTTAACGATTAATTTAAATTTAATTGTTAACTTTTGAAAAATTAACGATTAATTAATCGTTAATTTCGATTAAAGCAAAAAAAATTTAATTTATGATGTCATAAGTAACACGTATTTAACGTTCTTGATGAAAATCTAAATAAAACTAGAATGTCTCCTTTATGTATCAACTTTTCACTAACTACGCAAAAGTGTGTTGACATTAATTGGTTCAAGTGATGAGCGGGTCTAATTGACAATATAACCAGCAGAACTGAACAATCATTGACATGGAACTGATGTAACTGGTATGCTCAAAACGGCCTTAGCAAGGAATGGCATTTTTTTTTATCAGATATTGGTTTTCATTAACTTTCCACCATTGTACAGGATTAATGGATTCAAAAACGTTCATCTCCACTTTGTAACGCAGTAATTCATCAGAAGAGCTGTCGTCATTTCTGTCTCTAAGTCAAACTCCATTACTACCATTAGCTTAATACGCTTTTCATTTGGCTTGATAAGTAGAAAAACTTTGTCAAAATTTTGAACTTTCCCGTCAATCAATAGTTTAAAATCAAAATGTACGTGTAATCTTCAGGAAATTCATTATTTAACAGGAAGTATTAAAAAAAATTATTTTTTTTTTACTTCCAATTATTTGTAAGTGATGGGTCAATTAATCGTTAAAAATAATTTAATCTTTAAACATTTTTAATGATTACGCGAGAAACTAATCATAAATTTCTGCAGCCCTAGAAATAATAATTAGTAGCCCACTAATTTAGTAAATATAAACAGATATGTTTTCAAAATAGTGATGTATATTTATTTTAATAGTAGAATCTATATTTTTTTGATCTAAGAAAGAAACTTAGTTTATGCGAATTTGTATAGAGCCCTGAGCCTTATTTGAATTCCTTTCTACTCGAAGCGAAACGATTTATCTTTGATTCAAAGTCAAATTTCTCATGTTCATTTGAAATTATTGCCAATCCAGACAGACGCTCGTTTTTCATTTTTGAGCGCAAATAATTTTGATGATTTTCAATCATTGCTATCAGGAAGATTCAAGTAAATTTGTATAGAGTATTGACAAATCAGGGAGTCCTTATGCCATTTATTTTTCAAACAAGAATGGTAGAAAGTCTTTCATTTGTAGCTCACTAGTTGTAGATAGTAATGGACGTTGTGATGGACGTTAAGATGGACGTTGTGATGGACGTTGTGGTGCATAAAATTCTTTGAAGGTATAATATTAAACGATTGCTTCTTCAATATTAATGTGTATGTAAATTTGCATCATCTTCGAAGAGAATCTTTATTTTCTTCCAACATTTTTGATGGACCAATACAATAGAAATAAATAGCAATGCCCCTAAAGTCATTAAATCGGTCATCTATTTATTTTAGGTGTGTATACAATATAGTGAAGTACGTTTCAGATTTAAAACTAGTAGTTGGATCATCAGCCCTTTCATCTCTACTAAGTTTACCTGCCATACCCTTATTTTTTTGCAAATTTGAGTTTCTTTAAATTTTGTTTTTAACATCTAGTTTGAAGCAATTTTCGTTAATAGATTATTAGACATCTGCTTTCAGAATTTTAAAAAGCGAGATCGCTTCTCTTTTAAACAAACATATTTCTTGCAACATCGATCAATCGTTTTGCAATTGCAATGTTAATACTCTTGCGCTACAAGTGGTTTGATAACACGAAAATATCAACCAACTATTGTAGAAATAGCATCAGAAAGAACAAAAGAGTATTTGTTATTAAAACAGATAGTCCCACAGCATCTGCTCTGACACTTCATCTATGTTATGTTGATTCCCCTGAATTTATATCTTCTAGAGTGGCTAGAAAAGCAGAGAATTATCCAACAACTGCATCGACTGCATGCTTATGGCTTGCCCATCTTGTATCAGAAAGTCATTTCTGCGCTTTTACTGTTGATTCATATTGAGATTTATGATGCTTTTCAAGAGTATGTAGACGTGGTAAACAAGACGTAAAGAATGCATACAACCTTTCAGCTGAGCGAAAAAACAACTGCACATTACTGTTTACTAACATTGCTTCGATAGTGACCAAATTCAAAACATGGGCACAACATTGGGGTGAAAGTTTTAAGGCCACTCTTAATTCCAGACATCACAGATGAGCCATCGTATGCCTTTCCTCCACAGATTGTGATATCAATGTTTCGCTTTTGTAATGTGTAGTTCCTTTAGAATCTTCTACTTCTAAGCAAATGCAGATTTGCAACATTTCTGTTTACCAAAGTATACAAGCCTATAAATCTTTCATTAACATTTCTTAATTTTTAAACAGAACGTTAAGTGACATCTGATCAATTTTAGATATATTAATGGTTGAACCAATAATTAAAGAAAAAAAATGTGAAGACTTAACTTTATTATCAATTGCTGCTGATAATTCAAGTGCAAATGATTGAATTAAATCAATTTCCACATCATTACTTAAATAAATTTCATTTTTCTTTTTAAACTTTAGATGACTGTCCAAAGTGGAATCATAGTTGGCTAATAAACTTAACATTTAACGAAAATTTCCAGTATTTCTACAACTACCATCAAAAAAGCAAGACTGTTCTCTGTGTCCACTTTTTTGCTAAAACAACGTCACGCCTATCATTCGTCTCAATGCTTCTCTAGTCTTTTTCACTTAGCGACGCTACTGACTGACCAAACCCGATATTACACTTTTGAAATACGATATTTAGCAAGCCAATATTGTCATATTGTAGTTATGTGATTGATTAAAAGTTTCGTGCTTTTAAAAAAATCTGCTCTAGTTACACCTTTTTAGTGTTCATTAAGGGTGTCTAAGGGGGGCGCCGTTTTAGACCCAACACGAGCGCGGGGGTGACACCATCAGGGGGATGACACCAAAGCCAAAAATTTTACTGTTCGATTTATGTCAGAAAAACAAAGGATAAACATTTCTTTCAACTAGAAAGAAAGTAAGAAATACGATGATATAGATCTACATTAAACACAAAGATTTTAATTTTTAAAAAATTAGTTAACTTGCAATAATAAAAAAAATTCCAGCACACATACAACATTAAAACAAATAAGAAAAAAAAAAAGAAACAGTCGCAGCAGAGAGATCTTTAAAAAGGTTGGACATAAAGTCATTAAGGTTTTGACACACTAACAGCATGAATGAATCCCACCTCACTATATCCTCCACCTTGATGGGGTTGGGGGGGGGGGAGTACACTTTTTTTTTCAAGTTTTCTTTGTTGTTTTTTTAAGAAGAGAATTTTGAATTCAATGTCTTAGAGTCAATATTTTGTTATATTTATTAAAAAAGTGCAAGCATTGATATGCATGTTTGTATATAAATAGTCCCCCGGTTACGACGGTCCCATCCCAACTTACGCTGTTTCGTTGTTACAAACGAGCCCATATAAAGAATAATATTACACGTTATTCTGTATTTTTAATGGGGTTTTTTCAACGTTTGTTTTTCATTGGGTAACGAATTGTTTTCTCTATTTGAAATAAAAAAAATATCTATTATTATTTCAACCTACAACTTAAGTTTGCGATTTTTTTCATGGCGATGTTTTCAATCAAGTCAGTCAAGCTAAATAGTCATTAGAGAGAACATGTTCAGTCTTGGTTGTCCAATACGAATTTTAACTAATTCTTGTATTCTTTTCAACTTTGCAATGATCGCCCTCTGCTGCAGTTTGAAGTCATCAGTGAGAGATAGATGCGAATTTCGATGCTACATTTGTAAATAACTGAAATTTAGCTCATTCAAAAGCAGCAAAATTTATTTTTAGCTCTGTGCACTTGTTTTGAGTTTCGCATTGTGCTACTTCCTTTTCCTTACCCTAAGCCTGGGGCTGGACAATAAGTTTTTTAAGAGTTCTGAAAATTGGACTAATTGTGAAGGTAAGCAGTCTTCGAAATTACTTTAATATTCTTCATTAACTTGGCTGCTGCTCATCGAATGGCGTCATTTCTGAGCTCAGAATGGATGTCTTTATATGCGCTTAATCGATGTTGTGGGGCTTCAAAAAGTTTGTCAATGATTACCATAAATACCATTTTGGTAATATCAAACTGACACTTTCTCTTCTTTAATAGTATTCTCGATTATTTATAGTCTTTTTCCCCACGGACTTGTCCTTTCCTTTGTCTTCATATGAATCAAATTAAAAATGCTTTCTTTTAACAAACTCATTGAGAGACTTCAAATACTTTGCTGAAATCAAAGATATTCTCGGCTCTTGAAGGGATAATTTTGTTTTCTGAAATCTCTCTAAAATTGTTTTCCCTAAAATTCAAGTAACATAGCGACTTTAATTTGTTTAAGTTCCTTCCGAAATCTTTCTGCTTCAAGTCAACAGACACGGGGCTGATTTTCGTTGTTATTAATTCTTTCAGTGCTGCAATATTTGTGAGAGTCATGTTGTGTTGTTGTATTGACATAGTATGAGCATGCGAGTTGACTGAGTATGAAACACGTGGTTTGTGCTGTGAACGGAAAATATTGTGTGGTCGGGAAGGGAGAGGATGCATGGCTATTAATGTAAGGTTCGCTACGTAACAGAGGTTGATTCAGGATTCATTAAAGATACTTGCTACCCAGACTACAAGGAGTTGAAGCCGTGTGTCTTGACTTGAAAGTTCTTTTTAAGCCACCAAATTCACTTCGATTAGGGCCTCTAATTCCCTTAGGCCGGCCCTGCTTACAGCATTATGTCGGGCTGACCATCTTGTGTCAAACAAGGCTTTATTAACTTGTATCACTTTTATGTGTTTTGGAAGTATCTGTCGACGATGAGTAGATGCAACAAGCCAGGTATAAAGATTTTGCAGAAGACAACTGCTCCACGTTTCCCAACCAAGTGAAGGGAATGAGCTGTACAGGGCACAAAATGAGCAGCACTGCACTTCTTACAAAGATTAGCCCAGACTCTGTTATACTTCCTACTTATAACTGCAGCAGTGACTTATGACTGTCTAAGGCATTTTCAGGGATTCATACAAACATTGGCCCATCTCTATTATACATTATAATAACATTTAAATTATTGGGGCCCCTGGCTTTAGCCCGCTCAGCCCCCTCCCGTTAGTCAACCATAGGGGGAGGGGTCACGCATCTGTGACGATGTGTGTTTAAAAATGCTATGTCACATCAAAAAAAAACAAAAAAAAAACCCCGCAACTTTAAATAAAAGTCACCTTAAATATTTGATTGTTTACAATTTATTTAATGACTTTTTCAATGGCTCCCCGCGTGTTACGATACTAGAGTACACACTTACACTAAATACATATTTAAATGACAAAATACTTATTTGCAACATGCTAATTTTTACTGAGAAAATTATGGCTTTGGAGAGGGGTGTCTAAGCTTTGTGACGTCATAGCGGAACAAGTGGTTGGGGTTTACGTTTTTGTGACAAAGTATGACGCGGGTGAAAGGGGGGGGGGAGGGAATAGGTAACCTCACGTGACGTCATTTATGGACGCCCCCCTTAAATTATGAAGGGGTGACACCATGAGCTACCGCCCCGGGTGACACCAACCCTAGCGACGCCCCTGCCTATAGCTAAATTCACCACTGCTTTTAGCCCCAAAAGTGAAATAGGCAGTGTTATACATACAGGTGTGAAGTGATTGGGTTGCCCCGTGGTATAGTCCCGTAAAAAATATTTTTCGTATCTGTCACTTATTTTAGAAAATAAAGTTACTTGAAAATAAACATTTTTTAAAAAGCCGAAAATAGCAAAGCTTTTTTTTTTTTTTAAATAAAAGATAACTGAACGACTGAACTGTTACTTTGTCCACTATATTTAGAGTAAAAAGTTATATCATAAATGAAATGCTACCAAAGTATTTGCTGTAGATAATTTGAATTTGGACTACCTACTTAAACGGCGCCATTTGTCCATAAACTTAATATATCTGACCTGTATTTAATTATTTGGATGACTATCACTTAGTAATAGGTTGTACTTGTACGGCTATGTAACTGTTCTACCTCAGATTTAGATTATAGAATCAGGGGGCAATTAAATTATTTCTCTTCTTACCACATTTGTAATAACCATATTGTGTACGTGGATATATATTTTTTTTAAAGTTAAATTAAATGTCTTAGGCTTTAATACTTTAATATGCATTGAAGAATTTTTTTTAAAAATGGAATAACAAACTTCACACACAAAGTAAAAAATTAGAAGGAAAAAAAACAACACAATATTTATTCATTTTAATCAGTCTTTGGAAAAAATTTAATTAAAAACAAAAAAATCTGTGGATCAATTTACAAACACTGTATTAATGATTCATACAAAATATCAGAACAATGGAAAATGTACATTCAAAACAAAAAATTATATTTAAAAATCATGTTGGATTATGATTAATACTTAGGTATAGTTATAAAATTATAGTAAAGTAAATAATTTCTGGTAAACTTATGCCAAAATATGACTTAGTTATAATGAATAATGATAAATGTAAGCAGAGGTAAAACACAAATTAAAAACAAAAAAATGGCTAATTAGCCATGACATACTCATACTGTTAATAGTGAATTACATAATTGATTAATTTTGTCCAAAGTCAAAATATTCAGCAGTGAGATAACTGTTCACATAAATAAATAAGTATTCAAAAAAGATTGCAGACTTTTCATGTATTACTAAAGTTAAGAAATTGTGAAAGCTAAAAGTTTAAAATAAAAAAAAAGCACAAAAGGTTGTCTTTTAAAAAAAAAATTTGTTTCTTGATTTGCACTGAGATAAGAAAAATGAATGTTTTAATCAGAATAAAATTAAAGGGAAAAGGTGGTACATGGTGAAGAAAAATATAAAATGAGATTGATGGAAACATCAGATCATATTAGTGACAAATCCTATTCAATATATGGAAAATGTTATGTTCATCCTTAACCTATCTTAGTTTGGCTTGCAGTTGATAATATGTTGCCAATATTCCTCTTGATTTTGAAAGGCCAAATAACATGTAGGGCAAGACATTACCTGGGCTTCTGTGATCTTGTGGACACCATTTAGGTGTTTTTTAAGATGGTGTTTAAACTTAAACTTGGACCCACACACAGAGCAGGTGAATCTCCTATCACCATGGGTAGCCATGTGAAGGTACAACCCTCCTTTGGTCTGCAATCCTTTCCCACACAGTTTACAGCTGAAAGGCTTGTTTACGGTATGGTAGGTTGACATGTGACGTTGATAGAAGACCCATGATGGAAATATTTGTGAACAAAGGTCACACTTCAATTGTTCTCCTTCAGATGAACCAAATAATCCTTGAAGTGGTTGAGAATGATGAGGTCCCAGTGGCGTAACAAACCTGTTTCCTGTAACACAGAAAGTCTTTTTATGGACAAATCAAAAGTAAATAGAAGTACCCTAAAATGAGTAAATTAAGCATGTCTCCTTGCTTTTAGTTCAAACGGTGCCACTACAAAATTGCATGTGACAGGTTAATTCCTCAGCATCCAGAAAATTAGCCATACACCTCCCACACTGGAACATTTTGTGTACACACTTCATGTGCTTCTTAAGATGGTGTTTCAATTTAAATCTTGAATCACAAAGAACACACCCGAACCTTCTTTCTCTGTGATTTATCATGTGTGAGCGGAGACTGTATTTATTTTTGAAAGATTTAAGGCAAAAGCCACAAGGAAAAGAGTTGCATTCTGGGTGATAATGCAACAAGTGTTTTTGGTATATTGCTCTATCGGGAACAATAACTGAGCAGTATAAACACTGGAGTGGATGCTCAGAGCTATTATAAGATGAACTTGATGGTGAAAAATGTGGATCTATTTGCCTGATCTGTGCATTAATAGTTATAGCAGCCTTGGATTCTGAAAAGAAATTTTTTAGTCAAATCATCTTGAAAGATTATATGAAGAGTCACTTTGTGTTATGGTATTAATATACTTTTGCAATCTACCTGCCTACATAAATATAGTTTAACAATAATCCTGTAACAATGATTTGTTTTGGTCTGTACAATGCTAGAAGAAATTGCCAGCTATTTAAAGAAAGCTGTACATGAAGACTGAAGATGTTGATTATAATTATGTTGATCAGTGAAGGTGGCCAAACATCTACCACACTGAGTAAGGTTGTGGAGTCTCCTTGTGTGTTCTTGTAAGTGGTGTTTGCGCTTGAACTTGGAGCCACATATCCCACACAAAAATAATCTTCCAGCATGAACCTGCATATGAATTTGTTGGCCAGTCTTTGTCTGAAAACCTTTACCACAAATGCTACAAGAATAGGGCAAGGTCTCAGGGTGAATTTCAGCTAAATGCCTGTGGTACATTTTCAGAGTTGAGAAATGTGCAAAACACTTCATACATCGTAGAGGTTGCACTGATGATTGGTTCGACCTTTGGTGAACCTGCACTTGATTAATCTCTGAAATAAAATAATTTTATCAATGGAGTATTATAATTATGGATTTATTCTTCAAGTGCAACACTTATGCTACTTTTTGTTAAAGAGAAGCTCAATATTTATTGATATGAAACACATTGTGCTAAATGCTGGTTTAATTCTTGAACATCTCTAAATGTGACCAAACATTTTCCACACAGTGAGAGACCATGTATTTTTAAGTGTCTCTTTAAATGATGCTTCAGCTTGAAGGTTGCTACACATACACAGCAAGAAAATGTCCTGCCATCATGTGCCAGCATATGGGTGTTCTGCCCTGTTTTTGTGTGAAATCCTTTACCACAGATTGTGCAGCTAAAAGGTAATGTATCCGGATGTTGTTCAGACAAATGTCTTTTATAAATTTTTACTGATGGGAACTGTTGTGGGCAGTGTAAGCAAGAGACTACATCCTCATCAAAATAATTCTGGGCTCCAGATACAGATGATGGTAATGAGGAATATCCATAGGGAATGTGTCCTTGTTTAACAGGGCAACGTTCTGAAATAAAACAAGACATTTGATGGGAAACTGAAATTCTGAGCTTTCAAAAATTGACAGATATGTTTAAAAGAAACCAAAAAGTTTTAAGTTGTTTATTAACAATGTAACAATTACAAGCAATGAACAAAAAGATATTAAAAACAATCCTTTTCTGTAAGTAACTAAAAAATTGAGTGTTCACATAGAGGTTTTTTCTCCAAATCATAGCATATCCAGCTATTTACAGTTCATTAAGTGTTGATTATATTCATCACCAATACCAAATACATGGCAACACAACATGCATTGAGCCAGCTTGTGAATTTTTTTAAGATGTGTTTTTAGATGAACTTTCTGATTGAATCTGGAGTCACATATATTGCACATAAACTGCCTTCCTTTATGGGCTTGCATGTGTAAGTTAAATCCAGTGGAAGAGTAAAACCCTTTCCCACAAATAGCACATGAATAAGGTTTGTCGCAACTGTGTAACTGAGAACCAGGCAAATTTTGAGCAGAATCTTTTGCTGAAATATTTGATCTGCTAAGATACTGCTCATAACCTGTGTTTCTATGAAGAGGCTGATGTACAAATGAAGATGCACTGCATGTTGGTGTTGAAACAGATTCCATATAATTTGCAAGCCCTTTTTTGTGTTTGTGAAATCCTGCAATAAACAAAAGAAAAATCTCTTTGAAGCTATCACTTCACAACAATGACTAATAGATGGTCTGAAAATCCTAGAGGCTTGGTTGGTACATCATTCTGAAACTTGTTAACTTTCCGACTAGCTCTCCATTTATAATTATCAAACAAATGGAATATATACCTCAAAATGGTGAAGCAATTAAGATTCATTAACAAATTTACAAAATAATTATGATTATTAAAAAAACAGCATAGAGGATCAAAATTTTTAACAAGATAATGAAACTATACAATAGAACTGTCAATCATATTCATATTGTCATATACATTTACATATATTTTTTAAAATATTATTTTAAACACCTGCTATACAAAATAATAGTTAATTTTTACAAGTAGTTAAGTTAAGTATTTTTACAAGCTGATAAATGACTAAAAAAAATATGACTTTCTCTAAATACTGCAAGACATTTGGAGCACTGATGCAAAGAATGAAGTGTTCTAACATGACGCAAAAGATGATGTTTTAGTTTGAACTTGGCACTGCAGTTAAGGACTGGACAGACAAATGTCCTACCCTCATGTCCCTGCATGTGAAATATTAAATTTTGACGGCTAAAGCTGCCCTTCCCACAAACTTTGCAACAGAAAGGCATTAAGTCTCCATGAGATTCACAAAGATGCTTTCTATAATTGTGTTTATCATTATAAACATTAGAACAATGCTGACAGTGAAAAGTCTCAGATATGTTAAACAATTGTGCATTGCCTTGCTCCATAAATTTGGGGAAAACCCTTGGTGGTTCTCGATGAAACATGGATACTGGGTCTGAAACAAAAGTTAAATAATGTATCACATTATATTTCTACCTTTCTTTGAAGATTCCTTACTTATTTCAAAGCTGTCAGTCACCAAGTCATGCAATTGTTTAATGTTTTTGTTTTTAAAAAATTTTTCACTGCCCCAAAATAAATTATTTGGAAATCTAGAAAACATTTTGTAGCTGACAGATTTTAAAAACAAAATATCCCTACATTGTACATTCAAGCCTAAACTAAGAAACTTATTTATGATTAATGTAATAAACCTTAATTAAAGAAATTATAGACAGAATTATTCAGATTAAAAATACATAATATTTTTATATAGATGCTAATTTTGATGATTAACTGTTTACAGAAGTAATGCAATTATACAGGATATAATTATTTTATGTGAATGACAAGTATTATGAAAAAAAAAAATTATCCCATTTTAACACATTAGGTAGTAATCCTAAAACATGTTGGCCAATACAAATAAACAAACATGAAAAGCTGTAAACTATTGCCATTTTTAATCTATGGTAAAATAAAAACTAGTTACAGTTGTGGAACCTTTATCATAAGGAGAATATTTATATGCTAACATAACATTAACTTAATATTTGCATTATCTATTTTTAAAATATAGATTATTAGTTGAAAAGTGTATTTTTTTGTATTATCAATGTGTTTTACACTACCATTATATTTTCAAAAGAATAATTAAAACAAGTATATAGCTTTTAAAGATGTGCTCTAATGATTCTGTATCAAATGTTGATTAAATTCTTTTCCTACATTAAATAATTGTGAACAAGTGGGACACTGAGCCAATTTGTGAACATTGTTAAGATGAGATTTCAGGTGTGCTTTTTGCTTAAATTTGGAGTCACAAATCGAGCACATAAATTTTCTTCCTTCATGAGCCAGTAGGTGGTGATTCAAACCAGATACACTGAAAAACCCTTTACCACAAAGCTGACACTGAAAAGGCATTTCATTTGAGTGAAACTGAGAAATATGTGCTCGAAGCATAAGTTTTCTGATGTCTTCCCCACAGTGAGAGCACTTAATCCAATCAGAAGTTTCAGTCCTTAATGAAAACTGATCATAACGTTCGGTGACATTATAAGCTCCATGTAAACTGACTTCTTTAGAACAACCAGATGTAGAACTGAATCGAGTGACTTTGTCCAACAGTTTTCTTCCTTTATGTTGCTGCTCTGAAACAATAAATAAATGTATAGTTCAATCTCACATTTTTTTCTTGTTTTAGAGTTGAGAAAATGTGTTCAAAGACCAAGGGGGTTGTTTATCCTTACAAAGTGAGACTAATGTTCAACTTAATAAAAATTAATTGGTGAGTAAAGGTAAGCAAGTCTACATCTATTTAGTTTCAGGACAATGCAATACATGGAGATCATATTCCTGGCCGACTCGAAATATTCCTGGACAAGTTGAGCAGGGGATACACCCATGAATACTTCTCAGGTGCCTCTTTACTTTGCTTTTCTGAGTGAAAGTTGTATCACAAATGGGGCATAAAAATGTCTGTCCTGCATGTTTTCTTTTATGGTGATTCAGACCAGAAACACTGTAGAAACCCTTTCCACATAATGTGCACTGAAAAGGCATGTCATGTCCATGGATTTCAGATAAATGTTGTCTAAGCATGGAGGGTGTGAATTCAGCTTTGCAGTGAGGACATGGTAAATTAACTTGGGTAGTCAGCGATCCGTCTCCCAATAATTTGTAACCTTTTCCAGGAAGCATTGAGTAATGAGATGCAAATGTTGAGGATCTATCAACTGTAGCCCTATTTGTGAATTTTGATGCTTCAGACGTATTATTTCCTGAAATAAAAAAATGTTGGCAATGTTCAACTTTCCTCTCCTTGAATTTTTAAATCATTTTGATAAAAAAGCACACGTCAGCATATACTATATTGACATTTCAGGGCTACTAAAAGAAACATTTTTTTACTCCAAAATATAAACATTACATAATTTAGCAATAATATAAACTCATGCATGCCAGGCAACAATATTTATTTAAGAATGGACAATGTTTTACTTATTACAATGCAAAACATGTTGATTGTATTCAACACCAAGTCGAAAAATTTGATTGCACATAGAGCATGGAGAACAATTGTGTAGATTTTGAAGGTGTCTCTTTAATTTGGTTTTTTGTGACAGCTTTGCATCACAGATAGGGCAAGAAAATGTTGTGCCCTTGTGTACCTCCAGGTGGTACTGCAGCCCTGGTAAACTTCTATAGCCTTTTCCACAAAGATGACACTCGTAAGGCATTTTAATACAATGGCTTTGTGAGATGTGGAATTGTATAGAATTTTCATCGCAGAAAGTCAGTGGACAATGTTGGCATTGCAAATTTTTCTCAGGTGTTTTATCTCTTTTGGGATAAGAAACAAGTAGTTGTCCAGTTGAAGCCGATGGTTCCCCTAAAGATCTTGTTTGATGATCATGATTTATCCTTTTATTAATTTTCAGTTCTGAAAGATAAAATATTCTTTGGTTAATATTATAGAGTTTTTAGGCATCAGCTTTAGCTATTACAAGAAAGGACTGCTAATAAACATTTTTAAAGTGAGAAACATTGCCTGTAAGTACTTTTAATAAAAGTCTGGATTCGATGCAAGGTTTATGTTTAAACACAATATAAAACATGTTGGTTGTATTCCAGGCCAAGTTGAAATATTCCAGAACACACATTGCATTGGGCAACACCATGAACTTTTATTAGGTGACGCCTCATCGAACTCTTCTGTGTAAGTTTTGCATCACAAACTGAGCATTGATAGAATCTTCCCTCATGGGCACGCATGTGGTAAGTTAATCCCATGGCACTTTGATATTCCTTGCCACAGAGATGACATGAAAAAGGCATGCACTTGCCATGTTCTTGTGACAAATGAACTTTGAGGTCGTTTTTAGTGGGAAACACTACTGAACACTCAGAACTTTCAAGGCATTTTTCGACATGACTTTTAAATGTGGCTTCATCTTGTAGTTTTGCAGAGCAGTTTGGACAAAGAAACCTTTCATGTAATGATCCTCCTAAAAACAACTTGTTCGACTTATTTGTTCGATTATTATTATTTTTCCCAAAAACTGATGAACTTGTTGCTCTTTCAACCTTTGCTGTGGAATGATCCAATGAGGAGTGTCCTGAAAAAAAAGAGAACAACTTCTTTCATTTGAATCCATATCCTTTCTTACAAATCACAAAGCCAAGCCTTCTACTTCTTTATTTATAACAGCAATATGGTTAAAATATCAATTTTTGCACTGTAAAACATGTTGATGAAATTCATTATCTGAACGAAATATCTTTGAACAGCTCATACATTGTGACGCTCTATGAATAGACTTTAAGTGTGTTTTCACAGTTCCTTTCCTAGTAAACTTAGCATCACATATTGGACAGAGAAAATTTATTCCTTTGTGGACTTCCAAATGGTGCTTTAAACCTGTTGATGTGCTATATGATTTACCACATAATGAACAGAGGTGAGGGGATAGCTTGCCATGGTTCTCATATAAGTGTGAAGTAAGAGAGGTAAAAGTGGGAAATTCTTCAGGGCAATGTTGACAGAGAAATCTCTTTTCAGCGTTAAAACTTTTGAAGACACTGTTAGTTGATACAGGATCAGTTTTGTAAGAATCTTTTGGAAAATTTGATGATGACACGTGATGGACAGAGAGCTTTCTTCTAAATTTTTCTCCTGAAATGAAAGTATATAAACACTGATTGCCTCTTGAAAGAACATTTCAATACAATATATATATATATATATANTTAAACTAGGATTTTTAGATTCTATTGAAAAAAATTCAAAATAGAACATTTTACAATGACATACAAAAGTTATTACATAATTATTACAAAAAAAACTAGTTAAGGTGGACAAGTTAATACATGTTGATTGTATTCTGACAGTTTCAGTATTAGAGAACAGGAATTACACTGCATTGACATATGTATGTTTCTTAGATGTTTTTTAATTGTAAATTTTTGAGTAAATTTTGAATCACAAATAGGACACATGAAAGTTTTTCCTTTATGAGCTTGCTTATGATGGCTTAAGCCCATCTGTGTTTGATATCCTTTTCCACACAATGAACATTTAAATGGCATTGCATCCCCATGCTTTTCTGACATGTGACATCTCAAGTAATATTCATCCAGAAGTAATTTTGAACACTGTTGACATTGGACCATTCCTTTAGATACCAAATGTTTCTTATGTGATTCATGTGGATACAGTAGTGAAGTTTCAGAGGGCTGAAGTAATTGCTTTTCTTGACTTGTAACACCTTGAAACTGAGAATTCATAGAGCCTTTTCTATTTTCTTTTCTGTGAGAATATTTGTCTGAAAATAAATAAGTTTAAGCAATCACTCTAACTTTTTTTTGTTAGTGGATTACAAGTAGATTTTCATTTTCTTATCATTTAAAAAAATATATATTTTTTTTTAATTAAAAAAAAATATTCAGCAAGCTGTCATTTTCTACATTGCAAAACATGATGGTCATACTCAAGTCCAAAAGGAAATATTTTGGCACAAGTCAAACATTGATTTCGATGATGAACTCTCATCAAATGTCTTTTCAAGTTGCACTTTTGTGCAAACTTCCAATGGCATAGAGGACATTGATATGATTTTCCTTCATGCAAAAGCATGTGAAGATACAGACCAGTAGAGCTCAAATAGCCTTTACCACACAATGAACAACAAAATGGCATAGTGTTCTGGTGTGCTCTTTCTGTGTGTGCTCTTTCTATGTGTGCTTTTAAAAATGCAGCATTAGCCAGCTTTGTAGAACAATGAATGCACTTATATAAATCTGTTACTGATTGTGAAGTGGTGTAGTGGTCCTGAGAAAATCTGTTTGACTGATTAAGTTGTGAGCGAATATCAGTAGGATTACAGTGGCCTTCATCCCTAGAAATTTTACCTGAAATAAAGAAACAGCTTATCATTCAATATTAAATTGCTAAAAATATGTTCCTCAACACAAACATGACCATAACACTGTAGTATAAATAAAAAACAAAATAAATTTACATGGTAAAATTTCAGAAATAAGGTAATCATTTCAAGTAACCAGTAAAATAACATATAGATATTAGTATGCATACAACATACAAGAAATGTATTAGGTCTCACTACAGCAACAAAAATAGACATATTTTTGGCCTCAAATTTAAATTATTTATGACAAAACAAAACATGGTGGTTATATTCGTCCCCGATAGGAAAAACAACGGAACAATTTCCACAAGGGATGCATGAATGAGATCTTCTAATATGCCTTTTTACACTGCTGTTTTGTGCGAATTTCAAGTCACAAACAGGACAAAGGTAGTATTTTCCCTCATGGGTCAATTTGTGGAGATAAAGGCCACCCGAACTAAGATATCCTTTTCCACATTCTGTGCATACATAAGGCAGCACATTATTGTGAAATTCCATTATATGAGCTTTGAGAGCACTTGTAGATGAAACCTGTGCTGGACAGTGTATGCAGGAATGTCGACCTTCCTTCATTTTATATTGATGACTATATGAATTTCTGTAAGATGATGGCAGTTCTCCTGAAACAAAAAATATAGTCAAGTAATTTTACATTTGGTCTGTTGCCTAGAATTGCTGGTGAATTAATTGATAAGGATATGACCTCAAATGAAAGGTTAAGATTTAAGAAAAAATGTTAATAATAGGCGGAATTTTTTCCTCAGGCTTCATTTCCGATTCAGGCAAATGTAAGCTTGTCTGAAGACGACCTTCAAAGCTTCTTTAAGAATACTCCAATGTCTGTTTTCCTTCAATGCAAGTGTTGAAATAATGTCCCCCACCCCTTGCTTCCCTGTGTTTTATTTATATTCAAGTAGGTGCGAAACAAACAAAAATCTAAGTTGCTCCTCACGCTTTTTGCATGACAATTTTAATGGATTCAGCAACTTAAAAATTTTCAAATATTCATTGACATACTTATGTTAAAAAAAAACAATTCAGTTTTAAAAACTGTATCACTACATACAATGTTATATTTACAAACCACTTACTTTTAAATGCATTCAAAAACATTTTAAAAAAATAATAATAATATACAGATCATAAGCAGAGATAGTCTTTCAGTTTATTAACCACAATTTAAAATATGCTGCTCAAATTCAGATCCAATTAAGAACACAGCATCACACGTGCGACATTGAAGACTACAATGTATCATCTTTAAATGTCTTTTCATAGTGCCCCGCTGAGTAAATTTTGCAGAACACATTGGACACATATATGATTTCCCTTCATGTATTTGCATATGCAAAACAAGTCCAGTATGAGAGGCATATCCTTTGCCACAGATGTTGCAGGTAAATGGCATCGGCTGATTAGACTGTAGTAAGAGAGGAGCATTTTGAAAAACTCCATCAGATTGAAATTTGTTTGTCGCAGGGGAATTATAGCCTGAAATAAATTCATTACTTAAAGTAGATCTATTAGGTGATTTATATAGGTAATTGTATTCAGTTAAAGGCACTTTGAGCACTGAGCAACTACTTGTCATTTTGGCTTTACCACTTAACCTCATTCGATGTTTAACCTTTCTTTCTGAAAAATAAAACAAAAACAAACAATGATTTTTAATATTTAATTTAATCATTTACTATTTACATTTTTATTAATTTATTTTACATTTTAGGAAATTGACTCAAATATAAAGTAATAACATTTCAGGGAGTGACACATTATACTACCAGAGGCATTTATACAAATAATCATCGACCACAAGTTAAAACATGTTGTTGAAATTCCTGTGAGTCTAATTTAAAAATATTTCTACAAGTCAAGCACTGTGTTGTTTTATGCACCATCCTCAAATGTCTTTTCATTGTACTATTTTGAGTAAATTTGGAGTCACAAACAGGACAGAGAAAGGATTTTCCTTCATGAACTTGCAAATGAAGAGAGAGGCCAGAAAAGCTTGCATAGCCTTTGCCACATAGTGTGCAAGTAAAAGGCATCTCATTTCCATGATATTGCGACATATGTGCTTTAAAGCTTCCGTTATCCAAAAATGTCTCTTGGCAAACGGGGCAACAAATAATTGATGGCACAGACAAGTTTGTGTCTACTAAATTGGAAAAGAGCCTTGATGATTCCATATTGTTAAATGGGACTGCAGTGCCCCTAGAACTTCCAGGAAAATTAATGTGTCTTATATTATCTCCACCATTCCATCTTGAAGTTTGGTGTGACTTTCCTGAAACAAAAAAAATAATTCAAGATTCACTTTATAAACCCAATTCATTTTTTGATTACATCCTCACTGCTTTTAAAACTTGAATTTGTCACAACTCAACAGTTGAAAATGGAATCCAAAATAATACAGTAAAAAAAAAAAGCTACATCAGAGCGGCCTAGTACATAAAGCATTACACACCTTAATAGCTTGGTTATAAATGGTAAAAGCTTTATTTGGAAGCACTCTGTAAATTTAGTTTAAGTAACCACACGAGTAATCACTAGTATCTGTTTTGTTTTGTCTTAAATCACTTGCATTTGGAGTCAATGCATTTTAGGAAGATGCTAAATAGACGTAGAAGAATGTATTATTATTTAATATGATGTTAAGGTCATTGCTATTGTAAAATATTACATTTAATGATAATAAAATTGTTGTAATTAATACATTTGGTCACAAGTTTTCTGAAATTTGTAATTTTAAAACACTTTTGACAACATCAATAAAAATAAATTTTACAAAAGTTAAACTTTATAATTTAGTGGATTAATGAAGGCATATTTTCATAATCATTCACGATTTATACGATTGAGAAAGGAAAATGAAACTGGCCAACGATAATGCAACTCAATACATCAAATCATATAGGTTTTACATAACTAACCATTAAGCTAATATTTAACAAATTTTTACATTTACATGAAAATTCTTTCTTGCAAAAAATAAAAAAGATTTTATGTTAATGATAAAGATGTGTCAAGACTACTGATGTCCTTTTGAACTGAATGGCAACATAGTTGGATATGTTGATTGTATTCTGTTCCCAGTCTCAAAATAAGCTTACAATAATTACAAGGAATAAGGCCATGTGATCGTATTAAATGCCTTTTCAGAGCACTGCTTTGGGTAAATTTAGAATCGCAAACTGGACACATAATCATTTTTCCTTTGTGGACCCGAATGTGCCGATAGAGACCTGATGCACTGTAGTAACCTTTTCCACATAATGAACAGGTGTAAGGCATATTTTGCCCATGATACTGAGAGAGATGTGCCTTAAGGGCTGAATTTTCGAGGAATGTATCTGAACAGTGTGGACATTGTAAAATATTTGGTAAATCTAATGAATCAGAACAAGGAAATGTTTCATATGCTGATGATTCATCTCCTGAGTGAGGATAAAGTGTTCTTGAAGAAGTAGCTCTCATGCTCCCTGGATGATTATTTTGGGTCGATGAATACTTTGCTCCTGAAACAGAATAAACACTATGTCATTCTCACACTTGATCCGTGTGTAAAAAGTTAGTGGGAAGCCAATCAGTGAAAATAAGCTTTACCCCTGTAAATACATTAAACCTGCACTCTTGATAATGCACACAAGAAAACATAAAACTAAAAGAGTTTTTGAAACTTAACAGTATCAGACGAAAATCACACAAAAAAAACAGTTGAATTAACAAAATGCTACAAATTTTCAACCACTAGTTTATGAACACCAATCAAATGCATTTTCAGATGATGTTTCATAACAAATTTGGAACTGCATACATGACATTCAAATTTTCTCTCTTCATGAGCTCTTTTGTGGTGATAGTGTGCTGACTTGGAAAAAAATCCTTTGCCACATATAGAGCAACTGTGGGGTAGCTTATCACCATGGTAATAAGACAAGTGTTGCTTGTACAATGCCAATGTAATATGTTGTGTTTTACAAAAGGAGCACACGTAAAAGTTCGAGAAATCTCTTGACGTTTCAGGAGAGCTCAGTTTGCTTATGTAAGCCATAAATCTTGATGGATGACCAGGACTGGTTTGCAAATTGTCATGACGAAAATAACTTTTAGCATCTGGGTTGATCATCTCTGAAATGAAGAAAAGTTATTTCAGTAAGTAGGAAACAGCCTCACTTTTCCACACAGCTCCAAAAGAGACATTCTTATTTTATAGTTTTTTAGACATATAAAATACACCTCTGCAGGTTAGGGAGAAATTACTTTAAAGATTTATGATGAGCCATTCAAAAATTCAGTGTGGAACTTTTTCACGTGATCTTTCATATGATGCTTATGCTTGAATTTTGCTCCACAAAACTCACAAGGGAATAACCAACCCAAATGTGTACGTTTATGATGACGAAGTCCAGAATAGCTTATAAATCCTTTGCCACAAAGTGCACAGTTAAATGGTAAACGCTCACTGTGGTTGTATGATATATGCTGTTTCAACAGAAAAGGTGTTGAGAGTACAAGTCCACAAAATGTGCAAGTGCTATTCTCTAATAAATTAATATTGGGAAATATCCCATCTTGACTTGGTAATGAATCATGAGATATTCTGGATGATGATGTGCGAGGTCTGTCAAATGCATGCTTTAAACCTGCACCTGAAAAAAAAGTAAGGTTTGGAAATTCACAATTTAATACCTTTAGCACTAAAGGATGAGAAATGGCTGATGACAACATGACATGATCCAGAATATACTGTGTACTAGTTCAAAAAAGCTTGTTCTTAAAAAATGCAAATAAGCAACACACATAGAAAGTAAGTTGGTTTCAGATAATCTCAAAACCTTTGCTTGTAAGTTAGAACTTTTTTCCACAATTTAAAAGATGCTGGTTCAGTTCCTGCTGCATACTAAATGTAGATGAACAATACAGACATGGTAAAAGTTTGTGGACAGCTTTCAAATGTTTAACTAGATACTGTTTTCGCTTTAATTGTAGATCACAGTACATGCAGGAAAAGGAGGCAGCTTCATGATCTTTTATGTGCCTTTGAAGACCTGATTGAGTATAGAATCCCCTAGAGCAAAGTGAGCAGGAAAAGGGCAATTGTTCACTATGATTTGTTGACATGTGCCTCTGCAAAAGAGTACGAGTATGTGTTGTTATCAAACAGAAAGGACACTTGTTTGGTTGGTCAGTGGCGCAGTCTTGGTTTAAGTTGGTATCATTTGATGCTCTGGAGTTATAGTAATAGCTTGTATGATCACTTCTTAATTTACTGGTATAGTCAGTAGGTATACAAAGTTTGTTTCCTGGTAGATTCATATTATGTATCTTTTTTCTGCCTCCAGTCTCCTTGGTGCCTGAAAAAAAGAAAACCAAATGTTTTCTAGCCGTCAAATGGCAGTTTCTATATTGCAATGCAGAGCCAGAAATACGATAATTAGTTTTACAATTTTTTAAATCATACAATGTCAAATCTGACGCTCAATGAATACTTTGACTTCACATAACAATTAAAGCCTTTAAAATGAATAGAGATTCCTTTCTCAATGTGAAAATTTCCTATCTGTCACATCTGTTACACATCGTAAGAGGTGTAAATTATATTCTGGTCCAGCTGGCAATGTTGTCGCACAATTGGGACATTCTTGTAGTCGATGGACACCCAATACATGGCGCTTTAAATTGTGTTTATGTTGAAATCTGGCATCACATATAGCACAGACAAATTGCCTTCCATTATGTGCCTCTATATGGTGCCGTAATCCAGTCAGTGAAAAAAATCCTTTCTGACACATTGAACAAGTAAATGGCAAGGCATTTTTCTCTCTATGACATTCATTCATATGTTTTTGATACATCCCACGCGTATCAAGTTTGCAGTCACAGAAAGAACATTGTACTGATGATTCTGAACTTCTAAAAGTGTCTGTGCTGACAAAACTTGCAGCACTGTCATGGTGGGACCCAAAATAGTTTGCTTGGGAATGCGCTAATGAGTGATTAGGCCCAAGCTGATCAAATGTATTCTTAAAGTGTTGGGAAGGAGCTTGACTTGCGAAGGAAGATCTTCTTCCTGAAACAAAGAAAGTGATTATATGTTCGTTTATTGCTCACAATGCTAGTAGGCATTGTAATTATTCTGCTTGTGTGACATAAAAACATTGAAGACTATATGAAACACTGGATTTAGAATTATACAAATTAACACTTACATTAGAATATATATATAGCACAAAAGTTTGAAATGCTGTTACAGTTGTGAAAGAATATTGTATTGATATTTCCTGACAGCAGATTTTAAATATTGCAATTTACATTAGCCCATAAAAATACATAAGAAAGGAATTTACAAGGTAAAATATAATCTCAAAGGCTTATCAGTATAAAAAAAATTTTTTTAGTGAACACTCAATTTTACACATTTACTTTATGAAATGAATTGGTAAAACTCAAACATAGATGCTTAATTGCTTATGGTTTTTCTTTCATATCTCCTATATTGGGTTTTACCTTTTCATTCAGTATGTTATTTGTAATTAATTAACTGATGTTTTTTAACAGTGTTATGTTCTTCAAATAGTGAACAAAAATACAAACTTTAACCAATTATCGTTAACCATTTGTCAAATGCAATAAAATGTAATCGCAGTCAATCTTAACTGTTTTAAAGCACATCTTCTAAATTTGCAATCAATATTTTTCTTTAAAAATAATCAACAACACTAAATAAGAAAGACCCATTCACTTTCATTTAAAAAAAACAAAAGCAACGCTGAATATTTACTTGACCATTTTATTTGTTTATCTATTTTATTTGTTGTAACTTAGCATATAAACATTTTTTGTACAAGCAATGACATAAATATCACAATAATGAGAAAATGTGTGGCAAAAAAAAAAAAAAATTAAAATTTTGAGTACAGAGATGACAACAATCCAACAAAGATCAAAAAATAATTTAAATTAACAAACTATGATTGAATGCCAGTTTCTTTTGATGTATCACAACCCAAAATATGATTGTTAAAATCTTCTCCTTTCTTAAATAGAGCCATACAATACATGCATTTTTTCAATCCATGAGTACTTTCCAAATGACGTCCAATATTTTTCTTATGCTTGAATTTTACATCACAAATGTAGCATGAGTAAATTGTTGTGTCATGCACGGAACTGTGTTGACGCAATCTCTCCTTAGTTGCAAATCCTTTGAAGCAAATGTTACAAGCAAAAGGATCTATACCACTTAAAAGGCCACCAGGAGATTCAATAGCATGAACTTCATTAAAGTGGTATTGGTAAGTAATACCAAAGGGAAGTGCAATTCTGCATATAGCACATATGTCCACTGAGCTGCGCAGGGACTGTCCAGATTCACCACTAAAAGGATTTTGAGTGTGTAGCTCTGGGGTCTGTGTATGATGGCAAAGACCATGAAGTATTTGTGATGTGGAGCTGAATGGGCGTCGTTTTCGTAGATGCTTTCTTTGATGACTGATACCATTAACACCTGCAACAAACAAAATGCTTGTATTTGAAATCTGTTATAACCTATTTCAAAATTGTTACACACTCAAGCATTAATTGATATTAGGAAAAACTGTGTGAAGATAAAAAGACATCATTTATGAACTGGATTCACTAAATAATTTATCATTGCCTTGCTGCTTCTGTTAAGGACACTCCTGTACAAATCAGAACATGACCGTCAAAATCATATCTGCTTACATAATTCTTGCATTGTCTACACTCTTTCATGTTATGGTTAATTTCAATATGTCTCTTCAAATTTCTGCTGTACTTAAACGTGTGGCCGCAAAACGAACACTCAGATTTGACGAAATGACTTTCCATATGATGTTTGCGTCCTGAATATGAGAAAAAACCCTTTCCACACTCTGTACAGCTATATGGGTATGAAGCTTGTAGTCCATGATGGTCATCTTTCATATGTCTGTTTAAAATCATTTTTGTATCAAACTGTTTAAAACAATACTGACATCCAAACTTCAGTAATGCAGACTGATCAGTGTCTGATGCATTTATAGCATTTAAGCTTGACAATCCAGTATCAGGCATCTGAGATTCAGCACCATCATAAATTGTCAGGCTAGATTTAGAGGCAAGCATTAGTCTATGGTTCGGGTGAGTTTCTTCTGCAACTGAAGGATGATGAATCTGTCTTTGCCCCATTTGACTGCAATACTCTTCTGAAACAAAAAGAATGAAAGTGGGCATAATATCCTTTAAGATTCACCACGAGGAATGAATTTTTTTTACCAGTGAGAAAGGGGTACATTGTACACAAATCAGCTACTGTTATAAATGCACAGAGTGAATTTTAAAAAAAAAATAAGAGGTACAATTACGTATGTGAACACTCATGCGCATAGTTTCCTTGAATATTATAGTTTACACCACAATATCTGCAATGTTTGGTTCCATGCTGATTTTCTATATGACGATTCAAATTCCTCTTAAATGTAAATTTAGAGCTACACCATGAGCAATGAAACATCTGTCCAGTATGTTGCACTTCATGTTGATGCAATCCCACTTTTGAGAAAAATCCTTTATGGCAGTGAGAACAAATATACGGCAAACTCTTTGACTCTCTATGCAGGCTATTCATGTGCCTTTGGTAATAAAGTCTATTATCAAAAACAGTATTGCAAATATTGCATTCATAAGATGATTGGTCAGTGGGAAGATTGAAATGATCCAATGATGAGGAAGAGGGATAAGACTCATCTAAGGTAAGCCCCTGGGAAAACTTTGATTTGAAAGACAAATTATGCCTTGAGGTCCGACCCATCATGAATGG
The DNA here is from genome assembly GCA_002072015.1 of Radix auricularia. NCBI lineage: Eukaryota > Metazoa > Mollusca > Gastropoda > Lymnaeidae > Radix > Radix auricularia. Next base: position 1,267,675 of record MUZC01004774.1, read on the forward strand.
AACAGACCCTGTTGCTCCAGTAGAACTCTGATTGACATATTGCTCTGAAATAAAGTGTTAAAAACAATTGTTTTGAAACAGCTTTAGCTATATGAATTGGCACATGAAGGCATGCATAAATGAAAATAAATTTTTACCACACTTCATAGCTTATGTTTTTCTAAAGAAGTTCACAACAGAAAATCTAAATAAAATGAACGAAAAAAATAGTATTATTTTGGGAGGGCGGCAATTTTTCGTTGAAAAGCACAGCACAATTTTATGATAATATTCCATGTGTTAGCTTTTCATGTGCACGCAATGATGTTTTATGAGCATATTTAGTTCCACAGATATGGCATTCAAAGTTCATAGGTTTTCCATGCATAGCCATGTGCCCTTCCAAATGCACTCTGCGCTGAAAGCCTTTTCCACATATTTCACAATATACTTCGAATAATCCCATATGCTTGAACTTCATGTGGTTGCAAAGCGAGGAGTATGTTAAATATTTGTGAAAACAGATGGGACAGATAAAACGTTGTATTGTTTCATCAAAAGGACACTCTGCTTTTGAAGGAATCTGGACACTTGTCCCAATAAAAGAATGTGAAGAATTTGAAGAAGATGGCAAATCTTTTAACTGATGTTGAGGCATGAAAGGAAAAAGTTTCTTTTTATGATTGCCAAAGTGATGTGAGCCAACGAGTTTAGAAGAAGTTAACGAGTCTTGTGAAATATCTGAAATAAGAAAATTGTAGATACACCCAATTGCTAACAGGTTGCAAAAAATATCACAATAGGACTAGTAAGAAAACACAAATTTAACAGGTCATTAAGGTGTGCATAAGTATGAATGCTGATCAATAGCTTCTACATTAATGAAAATGAAAACAATGCAAGAAATAATTTAATACCATCCCACATATAATTTGATATTGTTAACATTTAGTTTTTACAGCTGACAATAAGATATATTGTGAGCATATTCCATGAGATATATTGTGGATATTAAAGCATGTACTTAAAAAGCAATTTTTAAAAATTGTACTTACAAAAACAACCAAAATATCAAATAGATAATTTCCATAGAATGTGTATCAAACATTTTTAAATATTACTTGGAAAATAAATAATTTGAAATAAGCAATAGTCAAATAATATCACTTAAATGAGGTATAAATTCTGTATAACACATTGAATTTATTTTTTCAAATCAATGGATATTCAACAAATACACAATATGAACAATTGCAAATAAAATACTATTCACATAACTCTTGGATTAAATTAAAAATAAAATTCATGTCATATTTTGTTCTATAAAATACAGTTCTCAAACAAAATTTTATACTATAGACAAAGACATCAAAAACACAAATTGCTGGAGAGTGCACTTCAACAAATTTTGTTAATCAAGATAATTGGGTTTGAGAAATATTCGTAAAATGAGGACAGAGTAGATTGCATTTTTGTAATAATTGATAGGCTTGATTGCAAAAGTATAAGGGTAAAAAAAAAAATAGTTAAATACATACATTTTAATTAATATAGTAGTGTAAAAGACATTTTTTTAAATAGGGAAATAGACTTAAAATTTATAGGCTATGTTTTTTTTAAAAAAATTATGACCTATTTAAAATACCCCAGCTCAGTGCTTTCTTTCATCGTGCATCTGATAATGAAATGTTGTAAAACTTTGTATGAGGAAGTCTTCATATTAGAAATGTGTTGTTTTTTTAATTCTGAAACTATTTTTTTAAATATAAAAAGGAAAAAGTTGAGGGAGTCAACTGTATTGATAAGACATTTTAAAAATAATCTGTCTAAGAATGTTGGTATATGTGGCAATATGACAGGAAGGGGGGGGGGGGTTGTTAACTACATTATTGCCTTTATGGCACAATGTGGTTCAAATATTTTGCGTCAATATTTCAAAAAAAAAAAAAAAAATTTATAGTATAGCGACTTAAATAAAAGATAAGAGAGTAAAATAATTTTGGTGGTTTCATTCAAAAGACCACATGAAGATTATTTATTTTTATTTCTTACAATTATTAATTACCACTTCAAAGTTATTTCATTTCAAAACTATAAATTTAAAGTTCCCTTCATAACGCAACTTGTACACCTTGCTATTCTAAATATCCATAATTTTAAAAGTTATCTGGATCAAGTATGATCTTAAGCAATAAACAAATGTAACAGTACCCTTTTTAATACCAGTGGTTGATAGTAAATATGTATTTCCTATGCTTGCCCAAAAACAATTTTGGCCTACTTTAAAATAAGCATGCATTATTTTGAAGACAAAATGGGAAAAAACACAGCTATTCTGCTAATTTCTTAGTATAAATATTTCACCTGAAACCTTGGACCAAAAAATAGTTTATTTTGTGTGTGTGAAAAAAAAAAGGGGGGGGGGGGGGG
>MUZC01004775.1:5826-32515 GCA_002072015.1 Radix auricularia
ACCCCCACCCCTACAGGCCACCCCACCCCCCACATCCCATGCTGGGATGACAGGCACGGCAGTGTACCTTGGCTTATTTAGCTTGCGTCTGTCAGTGAGTATAGCCCGTGTTGGCGTATCAATGAAACTAATAGACCAGGGGTTGACTGTGAGCTAACAACAGCAGTGTAAATACTGCAATGCTAGATATCGACAGGCGCAATTTGCGGCTATAGATTTAGGAAAGATAACATTTGTACGACTTGTTTGTCTTATGGTGTGCAGAACGCCGCTTGTTTGGTTTACGTACAACCAAATACTTTTCTTTTTAAAACTAACTCAGTCCATCACTCGAGTTGTGATAATGGATGGTTTATTCCCTATATTGGTTTTAAAAAAAAAATAATATATTTATAACGCTTTAAATCGCACGCTTTCGCCAGCATAAAAACAAATAAGACAGACATAAATATATATACTTTTCTAAACGCCAGGAAATTTTAAATTTTTATGGAACAAAAAGTAAATCATTGGGGTGGTAGGTTTATTTCACATATTCTAAAAAAATATATTGTATTCCTCAAATTGGGACTTTTTTTTCGGAAAAAAAATTTAAGAATAAAAAATCATTCAAGTGTTAGACTACACCTTGTCAATTAGTTGATAGAACTTGAGTCAGAAACCAAGAGCGCTCTAATAATGTTGAATGCGAAAGTTCTAGTTAAATTAGATGTACGTTAAAATTAACTCAGTTAATGATATAACTCAATATCATAATGATCGATAGATGTATTATAATCTGAGATCCATTTGTATTAAAACCTTAGGCAACTCTGACTACCGGAAGTGGGTGAAATGTGGTTTCAAGACTTCGACCTCAATATTCTTAACAAGTTAGAAGAAAAAGCTTGTAAAAATGTTTATTTAATGTTCCATATACATTTTATACACGAGGCTGGTTGTTGGGGTTTTATTATTTGAGAGGATCCCTTCTTCTTAGTCAGTGGTGGCGAACCTATGGCACACGTGCAAAATTTGGAACGCGAAGCCTCATCAGCCGGACCATGGCTAAAATATTACTTCCTCAATCGAACGATATTTCTTAAACTCCTATTTTTGGGGTTTCATTGGAGTGTTGGAACTTTGCTATAAATAAGTTGGTTTTGGTTGAATTTATGGCACTCGGCCCCAAAAAGGTCCGCCACCACTATGTCAAGCATTTACAAATACTGGTGACAGGGAAGCTTTCATTTCGCTCGGACCATACGTGCAATCGGCATTAACCGAAAGTTTCAGATGATACATAACAATCATTTACAAATGAACCATTCATGACGTTAACAAAAAGCATTTACAGTGAAACCTTTAATAATGAGCATAAGTAGTTACAGAATATTACTCGTCAAACGAAACACTCGTTAAACGTAACAATTTTTCCTATACAACTCGAGGTAAAATACGATAATGCGTTCCCTGCTGGAAAGAATAATCATTTTTAAAAAATTTCAATTTACATGTATAAAATAACTTAAGAATTGTTGAGGATTATAACAAGTTTGAATACAATTTAGATTTGAAACAAAAACGTAAATAGGAATATGAATATAAGACAAATAATTCCTCCTTTTCACTTAGAATTTTTTTTCAAGCATTTGTTTTTGCCAATGCTTCAAAATTTCTCGAAAAGGTTATCGTAACCATTTCGTAGACATTCTTGACACTCCCTTTGAAGAATCCATCTTTTTAATTTTAGTTTTATTCTTGAGAATAGTGAAGATCGTTGATGTTGGCCGATTGTGTGTGCGTGCTAGATAAGCCACGCTCACACCTTGTTCTTGCTTTTCAATGATTTTACGCTTCATTTCATCAATTATTTTTTCTCTCGTAAGTCTCTTTGGTTTTTTTTTCTTCGAAGACATTTTAGTACAGATTGTTACTCTTTGCACATACAAATAAAATACGAATACTGTCTGAATACAAAATTTGTAGAAATGGGTGATCACACACAAAAACAAAACGCAAACAGACCGATTGCTAAACACAGACTAATGCAAAGGCGTGGAAGTCCCGGAACACTAATCAATGTCAGAAAAAGGCGACTTTCCCTTTCTGCGTAACTCAATATGCAAAATATCGCTCGTTAAAGGAGAAACTTCTTCGCATTTTTGCTCGTTAAGCGAATTACTCGTTATGAGAGGTCTCGTTATAAGGTATCCCACTGTATTACAAAATAAATGCTTTATACATTTGTGTGCGTGTATATATATATATAATTATATATCGACAGGCGCAATTTGCGGCTATAGATTTAGGAAAGATAACATTTGATAGATAACATTTATATATATAATATATATATATCAAGGCTGTTATCGATTAGTTTAAATTTAATTGGTAACTTTGAGAAATTCCCGAATAATTAATCAATAATTTTGATTAAGCTAAAAATTAAGATGTATGACGTCATTAAACTGAAAATTTCAAAACAAAAACCAAAACTGGCAATTAAATTTTTTTTAAATTTAAATATAAGTAGTTCCATATAATGTCAAGGAATTTAAATTTTGTTATTGTTAATTAGGTAAAACAATGTTTAATTTTTGTATATCATTTCCCTTTTAAAAAGAGCTTATTTGAAACTTAACACTTCAAAAATCTTTATTTTTTAAATGACAAAGTTTGTATGTAAAAAAGCAAAATATTATTGATTATTAAAATAGAAAAACTGACAGAGGCAGAAAGAAAAAACTCACGAGACCAACTGACGCAGGAACTGTGCTACTCACGATAAAATCTTTTATTTTCGAATCTATGTCAAAAAGTGCCCAAAATAATTTATAAATGTATAGTGCTAGAAAAAATGCTAAGTTGAAGTTGCTTACAGAGAAATTAATGGAATACTTAAAGGATACTTTGATATTTCATAACATTTTATGTGGAGACCTCATCCTTTTAATAAAATATTCAAGCCAAAGTACTAAATAGCCAATTGTTGTTGATCCAAAATATGTATCCATGTTATTTAGAAAAACAGTTGAGAAGAAAGTTCTATTATTCATAAGATGAGATTACTGTAGAATTTTATGTGAGAATTTGGCAGGTATGCTGAATTTAGTAAACAGATGCAATTTTCGTACACCATGCACTCTGCTGGACTTTGAAATGTTTCCTTTAAATTAGAGTATTCCAAAGACATTGGCAAGTGAAGACTATTTTACCCCACTGTTAAAAGAAAAATAGAATTACTCAATTAAATACAACTTGATTGATAAAAGTTTATAAAGATATTAAGGCTCGAAGTTACCTTGCCTAAAATAATATGATTAATTTGGCCCAACATCATCACCAACGAGGACCTCTGGCAACATACACAACAAGAGCCAGTGGAAGAACTAATACGTCAGCGCAGTTGGAGATGGATTGGTCACACCCTCAAAAAGCCTACATCCAGCATTGTGAGACAATCCCTCACTTGGAACCCCCAGGACAAGAGGAAAAGAAGTCGACCCAAAATGACCTGGAGAAGGGAACTGGAGACAGACTCTACAAAGAGTGGGCACACCTGGGGACAGTTAGAGAGATTGGCACAGGACCGGGATGCCTGGAGAGCCTTTGTTCATGGTCTATGCTCCAGATGGGACGACAGGCAATGATGATGATGACGTATTACTTATATATTCTGTACGCGATCTGAAGCTTTCAACCAAGTGCCTAAACTTTAAAGCGTTATTTAAGTTATTTTTATTGCTATGTTTAAAAAATGTATACTGATATTTTAAAAATTTTATAGTTAAATATTAAGTAAAATCTAAATCTTTTAATATGTTAATTACAAATCCTGATTCTTTTTTTAAAAAATAACTGTAAATATGTTCCTTTTTTTCCAAAGTCAAAAGCACTGCGAGTTGTCTAGTCTCAATCAAATGTTAACATGTGAAACCTGTGCCTTTCATCTGTGTGTCTTATACTTTTCACAGTAGCTGCACACTCTGTTATGTTTTGATCAAATCTCTCTAACGACGTCGTAATTTAAAAAAAAAATTTTTTATTATAAAACAACAACACAAACCCGCCCTTAACACAACTAAAACACGCAAGTGAATCAACGCCATCCTTGTGTTCAGCGGTCTGCACTATGAGTTACCAGCCCCTGGATTTAGGACAGAATTAGCAACTCACAAAAACGCCAAGTCGTCATGAATATCATTCACTGTACTACAAAACTGGTAAATATGAGCTCTGCTGTATGTTGAAAGTGGTATATTTTTATATTTTATTTTCAGAAAAATTCTTCATTGCACTGCTTTTGATATTATATCAAAGATAAAGAGAGGTAAAACTCCAAGTCATGCTTCAGTTAAATGTGTCTGGGTATTTTGTCACCTAAATTTCCTAGCTATTCCGGGAACATATCTGAGTGATTTAATACAGTGCTTCTCAAAGTGGTGGTCCGTGGACCGATGCCGGTCGTGGGGCATCCACTGCCGGTCCGCAAATGTTATCAAGAAAGGACAGACAATATAATTATAATCCCTTACTTGTAAACATTAATAGTAAACCTATAGAACATGTCAATATTTGGTTATATTAATATATTAAATAGGGCTGCGGAAATTAACGATTAATTTCTCGATTAATTGGTAAAAAATTGTATCGATTAAAATAATTTTAATCGATAAAATAGCGATTAAAAAGTAGGAAAACCAATACTAACGATATAATAGTTTGCTTTTTTACTTCTCCATATAAAAAAGATTTCTAAGTGTAAACTTTAAAATAAGCCGTTTTATAAAGAAAAGGATATAAAAAATTAAACATTGTTTTTACTTAATTATCAATAGCAAAATATAAATTCATTGAACTACTTATATTTAAATTTAAAAAATGTCTGTTGCCTGTTTTTGTTACTTCCCTTGAATTGGTCAGTTTAATGACTTCATAAATTTTACATTAGCTTTAATCAAAATTATCGATTAATTATTCTGTAATTTTTCAAAAGTTAACGATTAAATTTAAATTAATCGATTACAGCCCTAATATTAAATGAAACAAATTAAATAAATTACATTTACGTACCACAAAAGTACAGTGAAAATAATTTGCTTATTCCTGGTGCGATCAAAAAATTCCTGTCGGTCCACCATACCAAACAGTTTGAGAAGCACTGATTTAAAATAAGAATTTAAGTACCTGAAAAAAAATAATAAAGAAATAAAGAGTATTTTCCCCAACATCAAAGCTGAAAATGAAGCAAAAAAATTGTAGTTTACAAACAATAAAGTCGCTTTGAGTTGGGTGGTACATCTAATTATATTTATGTTGTCGTTAATTCCCGGAACGTTGAGGAGTCAGTTGCTATATCATTGGAAGCGATTCTAAATTGTGAAATAAAAAATACATTTTGATATTTATTCTCTCTGCATTCGCTGCGAGTAGCCATAACAGTCATGTGTCTATGGTTTCGAAACCGCTAAGTTTAGTACGTTAAATACATTTAGGAAATGTTGTCTTTCTATATTTTCTAAAGTAGCAAAAAGTCTTCTTTACAATATATCGATCTTTCTCCATGTTTCAAATTTCTCCCTTGCCTAAAAGTCATTGTATTCTCATTAAATGACTCTTTTATAAAAGACTAGCAATTTACCCGCGCTTTGCTGCGGTAAATTAGGATTTCAGTTATTGAAAAATGCGTCTTTTTTATATAGCTCATTATGAGAAAAAACCTATATTTAGGCAATCGTCCCCCTAGTGAGAAAAAATTTAATATTTTTTGCTTCTTACCATCGCGGGAGTGTACTCAACAACTTCCCAAAATTTCAAGCTTCTACCTACACGGAAGATTGTAGAATTAGTGTTGATTTAGATTTATAAAGCCCATTTTAGGGGGGGGGGGAATTTTAGGGCCCCGGCAGCACATGAGTGGAAATTTTTAAAATTTATATAATTATTTTCCTTATTACCATTTTGGGCTGCTACTAAACAACTACAGAAGTCTTTATACTTCTACCTACACAGAAAATGGGAGCAGCAGTAATTTTCAGTTTTTAATGGCTCATTTAATAGAAAACTACATTGGGGCCTCCAGCATGCAGTAAATGATAATTTAAATATATATTCCCCTGCTAACATTGATGAAGTGTACTCAACAACTTCCTAAAGTTTACATACTCGGCAAAAAGGACAATTAGTGATTTTCAATTTTTACACATAAAGAGAAATAGTTTTTGGGACCAAGGCCCCATATAATTTGGATTTTAAAATTTCTTTTTCGTCGCGAGAGGGTACTCAACAACTTCCCATATTTTCATGCTCCTGCCTAGACCGGGAGTATGAAAATTAGTGATGATTGAATGAGTGAGTGCATTAAAAATATTTATTTGGGCCCTAGGCCCCCAGTAAGGGATATGTTAAATATGTTTTCACCCGCTACCATCGTGGAAAAGTATTTAACAACCCCCCAACGTTGGACGCCTTTACCCATTCGGGAAATAAGAGAATTATAGATTTTTAATTTTTATATAGCTCATATTAGAGAAAAAACGTTTATGAGGCCCTGGCCCCCATGAGTGTGTATTTCAAAATTCTTTTACACCAACTTTCGTTGTGAGAGGGTACTTAACAATTTTCCAAAGTTTCATGCTCCTACCTACACGGAAAATTGGAGAATTAGTGAGAGTCGGTTTTTAATATAAGAAAAACTATATTTGGGCCCCCACCCCCATGAGGGGGAGTTGCAACATTATTGTTAGCAAATTTACGTCGGGAGCGTGTATTCAAAAAAATTCCAGTTTCATGCTTCTACCTATACGGGAAAAAGGAGAATTAGGGATTTTCAATTTTTATATAGCTCATATAAGGAAAAAAGTTTTTGGGGCCCCGGCCCCCATGAATAGTAAATTTAACTATTTTTTTAAAAATTATCGTAGGAAACATGTAGTCAAAATATTTCCAAAGTTTCATGCATCTACCTATAATTCTTTTTCGCCAGTTTTCGTCGTGAGGGGGTACCCAACAACTTCCCAAAATGTTATGCTCCTACCTACACGGAAAATTGGAGAATTGGTGATCAGTCGGTTTTTAATATAAGAAAAGCAACATTTAGGCTCCCGGCGCCCCATGAGGGAGTTAAAAAAAATGTGGCCAATATTCGCCGAAAGCGTGTACTCAAAACAATTCCAAAGCTTCATGCTTCAACCTATACGGGAAATAGGAGAATTAGTGATTTTTAACTTTTATATAGCTCATATATGGAAAAAAAAACGTTTTATGGGCCCCGGCCCCCATGAGTAAAAAATTTATTTTTTTTTTCAAAATTATTTACGGGAAAAAGGAGAATTAGGGATTTTCAATTTTTATATAGCTCATATAAGGAAAAAAGTTTTTGGGGCCCCGGCCCCCATCAATAGTAAATTTAACTATTTTTTTTCAAATTATCGTAGGAAACATGTAGTCAAAATATTTCCAAAGTTTCATGCTTCTATCTACACGGGAAATAGGAAAATTGGTTATTTTCAATTTTTAGAAAGTCATTATAAGGAGGGAAAATTCTTTTGGGTCCCCGGCCCAACATGAGCGAGATTTTTTTTTTTTAATTTCGCCAGTTTTCGTCGTGAGGGGGTACCCAACAACTTCCCAAAATTTTATGCTCCTACCTACACGAAATATTGGAGAATTAGTGATCGTCGGTTTTTAATATAAGAAAAGCTATATTTTTTTTAAAAAATGTGGCCAATTTTCGCCGAAAGCGTGTACTCAAAACATTTCCAAAGCTTCATGCTTCAACCTATACGGGAAATAGGAGAATTAGTGATTTTTAATTTTTATTTAGCTCATATAAGGCCCCCATGAGTCAAAAATTGATTTTTTTTCAAAATTATCGTCGAGAGCATGTACTAATAAAAATTCCAAAGTTTTATACTTCTACCTACACGGGAAATAGGAAAATTGGTGATTTTCAATTTTTATAGAGCCCATTTAAGGAAAAAACTTTTTTGGCCCCCGGCCTACATGAGCAAGATTTTTAAAAATGTTTTTCGCCAATTTGCTTTGTTAGCGGGTACCCAACAACTTCCCAAAGTTTCATGCTTCTACCTACACGGGAAGTTGGAGAATTAGTGATGTAGTAAAAACAGTTTTTGGGCCCCCGGCCCCACATGAGTGAGATTTTAAAAATTCTTTTACACCAATTTTCGTAGTCAGAGTGTACCCAACAACCTCCCAAAGTTTTATGCTTTTACCTACACGGAAAGTTGGAGAAATATTGATTTTCAATTAGTATATAGCGTATATAATGAAAAAATATTTTTAGGGCCCCGGCCCCCAAGAGAGTTAATTTTAAAATTATATTTCGCCAATTTTCGTAGTGAGAGGGTACCCAACACCTTCCCAAAGTTTCATGCTTCTACCTTCACGGGAAGTTGGAGAATTAGTGATGAATCAGTGAGTAAGTGAGTCAGTCAGTCAGTCAGTCAGTCAGTCAGTCAGTCAGTCAGTCAGTCAGTCATTGCTTTCCCTTTTATTAGTATAGATGACACGTCGCATTAAAGAACATACTGAAAACTACTCTAACGCCAAACGTCAACCAAATATCTCTTCAAACCAACAGGTAAACTCCAGTGAGCTTCTACTTGCTGAAAAATGTCCTTTGGGATACTTATAGATCGATTACTCAATATTGGAGAGAAAGAGTGTTAAGCGGTGTTTTGTGGTATCGTATTTTTAAGATGAAAGGTTACATTTGATGGCAGATTGATGAGGTGTACATATGGTAAGGGAGTGGGTGTTGGCGGCGGTGTGCATAGATTAAGGAAGTCGGTTTTGGGGGAGGTGTGCATAGAGTGAGTGGGTGTTGGTGGAGGTGTGATAGAGTGAGTGAGTGTTGGTGGGGGTGTGATAGAGTGAGTGGGTATTGGTGGGGGTGTGATAGAGTGGTTGGATGTTGGTTGGGGTGTGATAGACTGAGTGGGTGTTGGTGGAGATGTGATAGAGTGAGTGGGTGTTGGCGGAGGAGTGCAAAGAGTAAGGCAGTGGGTGTTGGTGGGGGTGTGATAGAGTGAGTGGGTGTTGCTGGATGTGTAATAGAGTGAGTGGGTGTTGGTGGAGGTGTGATAATGTGAGTGGGTGTTGTTGGGGTGTGATAGAGTGAGTGGGTGTTGTTGGAGGTGTGCATAGAGTGAATGGGTGTTGGTGGAGGTGTGCATAGAGTGAGTCGGTTTTGGTGGAGGTGTGATAGAGTGAGTGGGTGTTGGTGGGGGTGTGATAGAGTGAATGGGTGTTGGTGGGGGTGTGATAGAGTGAGTGGGTGTTGGTGGGGGTGTGATATAGTGAGTGGGTGTTGGTGGAGGTGTGATAGAGTGAGTGGGTGTTGGTGGACGTGTGCATAGAGTGAGTGGGTGTTGGTGGGGGTGTGATAGAGTGAGTGGGTGTTGGTGGGGGTGTGATAGAGTGAGTGGGTGTTGGTGGGGGTGTGCATAGAGTAAGTGGGTGTTGGTGGAGGTGTGCATAGAGTGAGTGGGTGTTGGTGGAGGTGTGCATAGAGTAAGTGGGTGTTGGTGGGGGTGTGCATAGAGTAAGTGGGTTTTGGTGGAGGTGTGCATAGTGTGAGTGGGTGTTGGTGGGGGTGTGCATAGAGTGAGTGGGTGTTGGTGGAGGTGTGCATAGAGTGAGTGGGTGTTGGTGGGGGTGTGATAGAGTGAGTGGGTGTTGGTGGGGGTGTGATAGAGTGAGTGGGTGTTGGTGGAGATGTGATAGAGTGAGTGGATGTTGGTGGAGGTGTGCATAGAGTAAGTGGGTGTTGGTGGAGGTGTGCATAGAGTGAGTGGGTGTTGGTGGAGGTGTGCATAGAGTAAGTGGGTGTTGGTGGAGGTGTGATAGAGTGTGTGGATGTTGGTGGAGGTGTGCATAGAGTAAGTGTTTGTTGGTGGAGGTGTGCATAGAGTGAGTGGGTGTTGGCAGAGGAGTGCAAAGAATAAGGCCGTGGGTGTTGGTGGGGGTGTGAAAGAGTGAGTGGGTGTTGGTGGGGGTGTGATAGAGTGAGTGGGTGTTGGTGGGGGTGTGATAGAGTGAGTGGGTGTTGGTGGGGGTGTGATAGAGTGAATGGGTGTTGGTGGAGGTGTGATAGAGGGAGTGGGTGTTGGTGGAGGTGTGCATAGAGTGAGTGGGTGTTGGTGGAGGTGTGCATAGAGTGAGTGGGTGTTGGTGGGGTGTCATAGAGTGAGTGGGTGTTGGTGGAGATGTGATAGAGTGAGTGGGTGTTGACGGAGGAGTGCAAAGAATAAGGCCGTGGGTGTTGGTGGGGGTGTGATAGAGAGAGTGGGTGTTGGTAGGGGTGTGATAGAGTGAGTGGGAATTGGTGGGGGTGTGATAGTGTGAGTGGGTGGAGGTGTGATAGAGTGAGTGGGTGTTGGTAAAGGTGTGATAGAGTGAGTGGGTGTTGGTGAAGGTGTGCAAAGAATTGGCAGTGGGTGTTGGTGGAGGTGTGATAGAGTGAGTGAGTGTTGATTGAGGTGTGCATAGAGTGAGTGGGTGAGAGTTAGTAGAGGTGTGCTTAATTATTGAGGAATTAAATGTTATGCGATTTCGGGATTGACGTAAGTTAAGATTAAAAATATTTAATCAATCACTCTGCGAACTTTGTGAGAAATTAGAAGGGAAAAAAGACCATAATTGCGAAAGAAAGTATACTTTTTTGGCAATAACCGTTGAATGATAGCTCAGATAACTATTATAGGTTTTGTAGTGTGTGACGCGATGAAGAGATCTGTGATTTATTATCAACTAGCAATTTCCCCGCGCTTTGCTGCGGGAAGTTGGAGAATTAGTGATGAGTGAGTGAGTGCATTAAAAAACTATATTTGGGTCCCCGGTGCCCAGCAAAAGATTTTTTAAATATTTTTTCACCTGCTGTCATCATGGACGTGTATTTAACAAACCCCCAAAGTTACATAGTTTACCTATTTAAGAAATAGGAAAAATACTGCTTTTCAATTTGTAAATAGCACATATAAGCACGTTTTTGAGGCCCCAGCACCAATGAGTGTGAATTTTTAAATTATATTACCCCACTTTTCGTCGTTAGAGGGTACCCAACAACTTCCAAAATTTTTATGCTTCTACCTACATGGGAATGGGAGAATTAGTTATTTTTACTTTTTATATAGTTAATATTAGGAAAAAAAACTATATTTGGGCCCCCCAGCCCCCAGTAAGTGCTATTTTAAATAATTATTCACCTGCTACCATCGTGGAAGTGTATTTAACAAACCCCAAATTTTCATGCGTTTGCCTATTCGGGAAATAAGATAATTAGTGATTTTCAATTTTTATATAACACATATAAGGAAACAAACACATTTTTTTCGACCCCGGCCCTCATGAGTGTGTATTTTAAAATCATTTTACGCCAATTTTCGTCGTGAGAGGATACACAGCAACTTCCAAAAGTTTTATGTTTTTACCTACACGATGAATTGTGGAATTTGTGATGAGTCGGCTTTTACTATAAGAAAAACTTATATTTGGGCCCCCAGCCCCCTATGAGTGGAAATTTACCATTCCCTTTCGCTAACTTTCATCGGGAGATTGTACTCAACATTTCCTAAAGTTTCATTCTTCTACCTACATGGGGAAAGGGAGAATTAATGATGTTCAATATATATATTGTTTATATTAGGAAAAAAAACTACTTTTGCCCCCCCCCCTTGCCCCCATCAAGAGATATTTTTAGTATTTTTTCACCTGCTACCATCGTGAAAGTGTAATTATCGATTCCCCAACGTTTCGTGAGTCTACCTACGAAAGAAATAGGAGAATTGGTGATTTTCAATTTTTATAAATCTTATATAAGAAAACAAACGATTTTTTGGCCCCGGCCCCCATAAGTGTGTATATCAAAATTCTTTTACACCAAAATTCGTCGTGAGGGGGTAAAATTTCATGCTCCTACCTAAACGGAAAATTGAAGAATTAGTGATAAGTCGGTTTTTAATATAAGAAAATATATATTTGGGCCTCTGGTTCCCATTTAGTGAGAAATATAACATTCTTTTTGCAAATTTTCGTCGGGAGCTTCTACACGAAAAATTTCCAAAGTTTCATGCTTCTACCTATATGGGAAATAGGAGAATTAGTGATTTTCAATTTGTAAATAGCTCATATAAGGAAAAAAAAACATTTGTGGGGCCCCATTATTTTTGGGCCCCAGTATCTCTATGAGTGGGAATTTAACGTTCTCTTTCCCCACTTATCATCGGGAGATTGTACTCAACAACTTCCTAAAGTTTCATGCTTTCTACCTACATGGGAAATGGGAGAATTAGTGATTTTCCGTTTTTAAATTTGGGCCCCCAGCCCCCAGTAAGAGAAATTTTAAAAAATATTTCACCTGCTAGCATCGTGAAAGTGTATTTATCAACTCTCCAACCTTTGATGAGTCTACCTACTCGGAAAATAGGAGAATTTGGGATTTTCAATTTATATATAACTCATATAATGAAAAATGGTTTTCGGGGCACCAGCCCCATGAGAGGGAAATTTATTTTTCTCTTTTGCCAATTATCGTCGGAAGCATGTACTCAAAAATGTCTAAAGTTTCATCCTTCTACCTACACGGGAAAAAGAAGAATTATTGAATTTCAATTAAAATATATCTTATATAAGAAAAAAAACATTTTTGGGGCACCAGCCCCCATACGTGTGAATTTCAAAATTCTTTTTCGACGATTTTTGTTGTAAGAGGGTACCCAACAACTCCCCAAAGTTTCATGCTTCTACTTACACGGGAAGTTGAAGAATTAGTGATGTAAATTAAAACGTATTTGGGCCCCCAGCCCCACATGAGTGAGATTTTAAAAATTCTTTTTCACCAATTGTCGTAGTGAGAGAGTACCCAACAACTTCCCAAAGTTTCATGATTCCACCTACACGGAAAGTTGGAGAATTAGTGATTTACAATTAGTATATAGCTTATATGAGGAAAAAAACATTTTTGGGGCCCCGCCTCCATGAGTGTGAATTTCAAAAATCTTTTTCGCCAATTTTTGTCGCAAGAGAATACTCCACAATTTCCCAAAGTTTCATGCTTCTACCTACACGGAATGTTGGAAAATTAGTGATGTAGGGAAAAAAGTTTTTGGGCCCCCGGCCTCACAAGAGTGAGATTTTTAAAATTCTTTTTCACCAATTGTTGTAGTGAGAGAGTACCCAACAACTTCCCAAAGTTTCATGCTTCTACCTACACGGGAATTTGGAGAATTAGTGATGAATCAGTGAGTGAGTCAGTCAGTCAGTCAGTCAGGGCTTTCCCTTGTTGGTTACCCTCTCGCGACGAAAATTGGCGAAAAAGATTTTTTAAAATCTCGCTCATGTGGGGCTGAGGCCACAAAAATTTTTTTTTCCTAATTTGGGCTCTATAAAAATTGAAAATCACCAATTTTCCTATTTCCCGTGTAGGTAGAGGCATGAAACTTTGGAAATTTGTTAAGTACATGCACCCAATTACAACTGGAAAAAAGATTTAAATTTCCCACTCATGGGGGCCGGGGCCCCAAAAACGGTTTTTTCCTTATATGAGCTACATAAAAATTGAAAATCACTAATTCTCCTATTTCCCGTATAGGTAGAAGCATGAAACTTTGGTTAATTTTTTGAGTACACACTCCCGACAAAAACTGGCAAAAAAGAATGTTAAAACTCCCTCTCATGGGGGGCCAGGGGCCCAAATATAGTTTTTCTTATATTAAAAACCGACTCATCACTAATTCTCCAACTTCCTGTGTAGGTAGGAGCATGAAATTTTGAAAAGTTGTTGGGTACCCTCTCACGACAAAAATTGGCGAAAAATAATTTTACAAATTTCGCTTATGTGGGGCCGGGCGCCCAAAAAAATTTATTTCCTATATGGGCTCTATAAAAAAAATAAAATCACCAATTTTCCTATTTCCCGTGTAGGTAGAAGCATTAAACTTTGGAAATTTGTTGAGTACGTGCTCTCGACAATAATTAGAAAAAAATAGTTAAATATCCCACCCATGGGGGCCGGGGTCACCAAAACGTTTTTTTTCTCCCTTATATAAGCTTTTTAAGAAAGGAAAATCACTAATTTTCCTATTTCCCGTATAGGTAGAAGCATGAAACTTAGGGAATTTTTTGAGTACACGCTCCCGACGACAGTTGATAAAAAAATGTTTTAAACTCCCTCTCATGGGGGGCCGTGGGGCCCAAATATAGTTTTTCTTATATAATAAACCGACTCATCACTAATTCTCCTATTTTACGTGTAGGTAAGAGCATGAAATTTTGGGAAGTTGTTGGGTACCCTCTCACGACAAAAATTGGCGAAAAATAATTTTAAAAATCTCGCTCATGTGGGTCCAGGGACCGATTTTTTTCCTTATATTGGCTCTATAAAAATTTAAAATCACCAATTTTCCTATGTCCCGTTGTAGGTAGGAGCATGAAACTTTGGGACGTTGTTGGGTACTCTCTCATGACGAAAATTGGTGAAAAAGAATTTTGAAATTCACACTCATGGGGGCCGGGCTCAAAAAAAATTGTTTGTTTTCCCCTTATATGAGCTATTTAAAAATTATCTTATTTCAAGTATAGGTAGAAGCATGAAACTTTGTAAATTTTTTGAGAACATGCTTCCGACGATAATTGGCAAAAGAGAATGTTAAATTTCCAACTAATGGGGGCCGTGGCCCCAAAAACATTTTTCCTTATATGAGCTATATAAAAAATTGAAAATCACTAGTTATCCTATTTTCCGATGAGGTAGACTAATGAAACGTAGGGGAATTGATAATTACACTTTCACGATTGTAACAGGTGAAAAATATTTAAAATATCCCTTACTGGGGGCCGGGGGCCCAAATGTAGTTTTTTCCTAATATAAACTAAATAAAAACTGAACATCACTAATTCTCCCTTTCCCCATGTAGGTAGAAGTATGAAACTTTGGGAAGTTGTTGAATACAATCTCCCGATGAAAGTTGGCGAAAGAGAATGGTAAATTCCAACTCATAGGCGGCTGGGGGCCCAAATATAATTTTTCTTATATTAAAAACTGACTCATCACAAAGTCCACATTCATCGTGTATGTAAAAACATAAAACTTTTGGAAGTTATTGGGTACCCTCTCACGACGAAAATTGGCGTAAAATAATTTTTAAATGCACTTCTGAGGGCCACGGCCCCAAAACATGCTTTTTCCTTATATGTGCTGTATAAAAATTGAAAATCACTAATTCTCCTATTTTCCGAATAGGCAAACGGATGAAACTTTGGGGGTTCATTAAATACACTTCTACGATGGTAGGAGGTGAACAATTATTTAAAATATCTCTTACTTGGGGCCAGGAGGCCCAAATGTAGTTTTTTTCCTTGTAGTAACTATATAAAAAGTATTTTAAAAATCACTCATTCTCCCATTCCCCATGTAGGTAGAAGTATAAAACTTTTTGAAGTAGTTGGGGCCCAAATAACTCACTCACTCATCACTAATTCTCCAACTTCCCGCAGCAAAGCGCGGGTAAATTGCTAGTCACACATATACACAACCCCACCAGGTGCCCACCCCCCTTTTAAAATAAAAAGTCCCCTAACCTCTTTTTTTTTTTTTGGGGGGGGGTCGTATGGGATTCTAATGTTTCCATTAGAATATTCTCTATTAGACACTGGCGGCGCCCATCCCTCTCCAGGTCAGCGGAGGGCTTTCTTAGCGCTAGTCATTTCTCAGCATATTTATAGTGGCTTTTCGTGGGCTCGATCCCACGCCCCTCAGCTTGTGAGGCGAGCGCACTGTTGTCTTCGCTACCCAGCTGCCCCTTAATTAAAAAAATTAATTGTTCAAGTCAAGAAAACCATATCAGGGAAGGTCAAAAGATTTTTTTACATTAATAAACTGAAAGATATTTTTTTAAATTATAGATTGTATTAAAAGCGAAAAATATTATTGCTGTGGCTTTCAAAAAAGTGATGACAGTGAAGGGCTAGCGAGGAGCTTCAAGGAAGGACCATTACTGGAGCAGTTTGATGCGATTACTGGTGATTGCCCCCAGGTCATCATTGTGTCTGACAACCAAAGCTGGCCGATCAAAATGGCGGCATTGTCATCTCGCCGACCGTGTTGGGCTAGTTGCCACACGATAAAATCTGACCGCGATTCTCGTCATAAATTAACCCGCCACCACCAAATTAGATGTGGTGTGTGGCGCGTCTTGTCTCCTTGAGCAATGATGCTCGTCACATCACGCTGGCGGGAACATTTGTCAGGTGTTTGAGCTTTTTTGTCTCTTTATTCTTAAATAGCTCGCCATGACTCTACTGACAGTGTCTATGTTGTCTTTATTTCTATTTGTGTTTGATTTCAGTGACTCTACTGACAGTGTCTGTGTTGTCTTTATTTCTATTTGTGTTTGTGCTCAGTGATTTTCTCCTTTGGGTATTTGCATCTCGTATGTACGTTTCGTATTAACGCAGCTGGTTAATGTATGATACGTGTCAGGAAAACACAAGCGGCGTTAGCAAAATCTCTGAAAGTAGCACTGACAAAGAGAAACGCATTTTGAAAGGCAAAGACAAAGTAGTAATAAACACAAGGCATTCAATTCTAAGTTGTAAATGCCAACCCCACCCCCACCCCTATAATTTATTACGACGCTCAGACTAATGTTCTTGTGCCATCAGCAAGAACAAATACATACAGGTTCTCAGACTCTCCCGACTTCACATGGCATTCAGCTTAGAATGGGCTTGTCAAACAAACCAGGAGAAGAAACACTCTAACAACATTCAAAACTCTTATGTAATGCTAGCGTAGACATAATTCAGGGAAAATCGTATGACGCAATAATCTCCTTCAAATGGGAAGCGTTAGTATTATTTAATATTAAAAAAAAATTTGATGAAAAAATATATTTTTCAAATTTTCAAACTACATGCTTTGATTTTGCTGTTATCTGAAAACAATTCTAAGATAAGAAAAAAAAGATTTAATCTGTCTCAAGAGATTAATTATTTAAGAGCCAGATCTCCCTACCACAGGCCACAGCCACAATTCTAGCCAATGAGGATAATCATTTGTTAGAGTTATAAATATTTGTTAATAAATGCTTCCCTACAAATTTATACCCTTCATAAATGGGAACATACAGACAAACCATGTTTTATTATAATAGCTTGAATTTTTACGACAAAAAAGAATTAACAATAATAAAATGTGATAGTGAAATAGGATCTTAAAAAGCGCTGTAACTGTAACTGGGTTTGGCTCAACTCACTTTATTTAAACAAATCAAATTTTAAAATAACACAATAAATAATAAATAAATTAACAAACAGCCATACGTATTGAATATTTTAAAAAGCTTTTTAAAATTTACAAAACACACACACAAACACACACACACACACACATATATATATATATATATATATATATATATAAAAAATATGTCATATATGTATATATATCANATATCCGGCATCCTTCCGTCTCGCGAGACGATGGTGCATCACCGTTGGGTTGGGTTGCATTTCCTCGAGTGACTGTGCAGTCCTATCCTTGAGTGACAGTCTTTGCCACAGTTTTTACACACGAGTTCTGTGCTTCCAAATGTTTTGGCCTTTCTCCTAGCTCTTCTGTCTGCAGCCTCCTCCATTCTTCGCTCCTCGGCTACTATGACGCCCTCTTTGACAACTGTGCGCCACGTAGATCGGTCTTCTGCCTTACACTCCCAGTCACTTGTATGTATTTTGGCTGCTTTCATGTCCCTTTGACAGACATCTTTAAATCGCAAGCGTGGGCGACCTGTTTTCCTCTTTCCTGAAGCAAGTTCACCATATAGGAGGTCCTTCGGGATGCGGCCGGGGCTCATTCTTTTGACATGTCCTAGCCACCTCAGGCGTCTTTCACTAAGAATTGAGAACATGCTTTGGGTATTGGCACGCGTTAGTACCTCACTATTAGGCACTTTTTCTTGCCATTTAATACCAAGGATGCGGCGCAAGCATCTCAAATGGAAGCTGTTAAGCTTACGCTCTTGTGATGTATAAGTGGTCCATGTCTCGCTCCCATATAGTAGTGTACTGATGACACAGGCTCGATAGACGCACAGTTTGGTTTTCTCCGTTAGCTTGGTGTTTTGCCAGACCCGCTTATTTAGTTTAGCCATTGTTGCGGCTGCCTTGCCAATTCTGCTGTTTATTTCTTCTTCAATGGACAGTGTATTGGAGACCTTGGATCCCAAGTAGGTGAAGCTGTCCACAACCTCCAAGTTTTCATTATCGATATTTATGGTAGGAGGAGGTCGAGTGTCTTGGGCCATGATGTTTGTCTTTTTCAAGCTGATTTGCAGACCAAATTCTTTGCAGGCATCGGAGAAGCTTGACACGAGTTGTTGCAAACCAGATTCTGTATGTGCTGTTAGTGCCGGCAGTTTCACAGTTTCGGCATTTCACTCCTTAGTATTGTAGGAAAGACCTTTGCCCGCGTTATACTAAAACGTTTACAAAGCCTAGCATCCCGCGTCTATCCAGAATCTCAGTGTGGTTTCCGGTCCGGTCGGTCTACCATAGACATGGTGTTCTCCATACGACAGCTCCAGGAAAAATGCAGAGAGCAGCAGATGCCACTATACATTGCATTTGTGGACCTTACAAAAGCCTTCGACTTAGTCAGTCGCAACGGGCTATTCCAAATACTGGCAAAAATTGGATGTCCCCCTCACCTACTTGCCATCATCAGACAGTTCCATGAAAATATGCTTGGCACAGTACAGTTCGATGGAGCTAAGTCAGAGGCCTTCCCTGTCAGCAGCGGAGTTAAACAAGGTTGTGTACTCGCACCAACACTCTTCGCAATATTCTTCTCTGTACTTCTTCGATACGCATTCAAGGATAGCAGTGAGGGAATCTGGTTACATACCAGAGCTGATGGAGGACTTTTCAACACTGCCCGCCTCCGAGCCAAGACCAAAACGACGGATGTCCTAATTCGAGAGCTACTATTTGCGGATGATGCGGCACTAACAGCACATACAGAATGTATATATATATATATATACAAACTCAACAATTTATTCAAATGTCCAGACACCGGTAGTTTAATGGCGTTAAATCAGCGCACCCTATCGAATTCCGCTGAAACTTGTCTCTGCAAACACAAGGAATGTCTCCATCACGTGGGTCAAGAATTTTTTTTATTTTTATTTTTTTTAAATCCCTTACAGACCATGAAGGTCCATGGGAGCAAGTGAAGTAGCGTTCACAAGTTTCATAGACCACTAACGAGCATGGGATTGTGTGGTTAGCACAATGCCCCGGGGGCCTTGCCAGGTCCGCGGTTTCGAACCCACGACACGGGTTCTAGCTGCGGTTCGGTAGTCCAGCTCGCTACAACTTAAACCACCGGTTGTTTCTACGTTTCCTCACCCCAAATCAGGTACGCCTGTTTGAAACATTTCATCAATGAACAGTTCTTCAAAGCTGCAAACTATAATACATCAGAAGTCACGTGTATATATTTATGTACCAATGATTATTACACTTTTAGAGAATACACCACGTGACTGTACACTAATAGTTTTTATATCATTTTCTGCCTGCCGAATGCTGGATGCGTGTTAACCTCAACTTTCAAGTACATGTACTTTAACTCAGTTCATAACGTCAAAACGTCCATTCAAAGTTTAACCTAAGTCAGACAATTCCCATTCCTGTAGTCCACATCCCGCTAATGACTAATGATAGCACTTTTGTTTATGCATAGGCACATTACATCGCCAACCCAGTTAACCACACCTCATAACGACTGATTTGGCTAAAACACCCCCGAATTGTGTCTAGGGTGTTGATGTTTTAATGGAGACATGCAGAAACATACTATTTGCTGTAAAGTAACATGAAAAGTGATTTGAACAGGAAATACCGAGTGAAGGTTCCTTGGCCGGGTCGACAACCATATTCGGTTTGGATGTCCTTGATTTAGAAAACATGGAGATAAATAATATTTATTTTCTAATCCAATCCCACACGTAAGAAGAAAGGTCAAGAATGAAATACAGAGAAAATTGTTTTTATTATTAAATTTTGTTTGTTTTGACGTTGATGTTTTTGAAATGATATCATAGAGTACACTTTTTTAATTCATTTGGCGAATTATCGAAATTTATTTTATTTTTACTTTTGCAACTTTAACAAAGGAAAACCAAACAACAACTTTAAAAAAAATTAATTAATGAAGTCTGAAATAACAATGGTTATTTTTTAAAGGAACAGCATTAGCGACATTTTTAAAGACACATTTTCTTTTACTATTCATCTATTTTAAAAAAAAATTGTGTCACTCTACCGGACATGGATTAAATGATTTCAGCAATAAACTTTGTGTAACAGTGTGATCCCCTGAAAACATTAATTACCGCTATTCTCATCGTTGCTTTCCATCAGAGTGCAACTCCCTTTTAGCATTTTCTCACATTTCTATGAGGTTTTTTTTTGTTTTTGTTTTGTGTGTGTGTGTGTATAATATTTTAAAGAACCTATGTGCTCGTGTGGTCTATAACTCTCCGCTACCACTCAAGTCTTAATTGCTAGTAACACTTTCCTGGTGTTCCAACTCTAAGGCTGAGTCAATGATTATTATGACTTTATTGCTTTACTACTTGCCGTTCAACTTACACTCCATCTAACTGTGCGTCCCCTCGAGTCTATTTTTCTCCGTCCCTCTCCTATTTCGAGTCTCTTCCTTTGTTTGTGTCGTCCTATCTAATACCTTTGAGTCTCCACCCACCCACCCCCCTAATTCCATTGTCCGAAGTCATATGTCAATTATCTGGAACCACCACCCCTAGAAAAGATGGGGTGGGGCCGCTTTCACGTAACCGACTCTGGTGAGGCCCCAACCACTTACTTCCCCCACCACCCAAGCCACCTGGACGTGTGGTCAATCTTTAATCTACCGCGGGGCATTTCACACGTCCGGTCTTCCGCGGGCCGGCTATTCCTTTATTTCCCAATTCAAGTGAGATAACATTTTGTGCCAGAACGTCACATTTCGCGCCTTAAGTCTGCTGACCACCTCCGTGCTGACCCCGTTGGTCCATGCCGCAGCCTCAAAGGACCAGCCGTCTCTTTGAATGCTGACTAACCGCCTTTAGGTCATTCACAATATATACATATATATGTGGCGTACCACATATAAACGCTCACTCCTTTATACCAATGTTATAAGTATGTATAATGTATATACTTAAGCATGTATACGTATTCTGCGTATGTATATAGCGAGCTCAAGGGAAAAAACGGCTATATGACATTAAAAAATTTATGTACTTTTGAAATTTTTAACTTTTAAAGTTTAAAATTATACAGATTTCTTATAAATTAACTTAATAGATTTTAATTTTTAATAGGCTCATATACATAATATTTTCATAAAACCTCATTTAGAACATACTATTTTTGATCCCTTATCAGACTTACCAGATAAAAAATTTCAAAAATGTCACATAGCCGTTTCTTCCGTTGTAGCCTTCATATGTATTTGAGAACTAACATTTGTGAGTGGGGGGGGGGGCAGAAACGTTCAGGTATCAGCATGACAACGAAAGACTTCTAAATCAATAATACGAGACAACAATCTTTACGGCAGCGATTTTGCGTGTATCTTCAAGTCATTTTTGATGACTATAAGCTATCTTTGGTTTAAAACTTTAGAATGAAAATTGCGCGCGTGCGTAGTTTGGCAAGCGTCCTGCAGGTTTCTGACCCCCTCACTTTCTGTTCAAGGACTAATAGTCTAGGACACATTAATCTATATTTTAGGACAATCATATTATCTTTATTGTATTTCCCTTATATATTGATCTTAAAACATCGTGCTATTCTTTAGCAATAAGAACTAGTTATACGAACTCAAGCATGTAATCTAGATTTAGAGTGTTTTGTTGTTTGTTTTTTCTTTAGATATCCCTAACATGGGATACCTATCACCAGTGTTAAAGCCCATCTAGTTCTCTGTACTCTGAAGTAAGTCCAGCCTCCCATCAAGTCGACTTGTTTTAACCTCCACCTCTAAAGGCAGCAATAATTTACTCGGAGATTGTGGACTCCGTTAATTGAATTACGGGTCCGAAATGAGGTTTATTGTTGACTTGCTTCTTGCATGCCAACTCTCATGAAAATGGTTTACTGTTGACAAGGTATCATAAAGAGTCACATAAATTATCGCCTTGAAAATGGCGCGCGACAGCTCCCACGGCCAATGGGAATCGGCTATTAGTGTGCGTCTAATTATAGATTACCTAATGAGAACGAAACACGATATTGGAGGAGAACTCTGGTTTTTAAAGGAGCGGTTGTTAAATATAAGGGCAAGAGAAGGCATGGGTGAGATTTAGCTCCCTTGTTAAGCGCTTGTGTCACATTGAAAATGGTCTTTACCAAATAGACGATTAGAGTGCAACTTAAAACAACAAAACAAACAAAAAACAACTAAAAACACAACAAACCAACAAAAATTAATAAATAATAAAGGAACAAAAACCTCTTGTTGTGTATGTCTATAATTCTCGCCTTTGTTTAAAGGTATCTTCAATACGCTTAAAGACATATTAATCGGACTCAATCTGGTTTAGTGAAATAAATTAAGTCGAAAAGGAACGTTAGAAAAGAAACAAAAGACCTCAAAAACCAAAGAATGTGATTGTGAGATGCCTTCTTTTTCGAACAAATAAAATTTAAACAAATTTCCATATTTAAAAAAAAAAAGAAGTTTTTTATTTAATTTGTCAGGTTTTTCCAGGTCTAACTTTTTTTAAATTTAGTTTTTAAATATATTTTGTTATAATTTTATTTCAAGTGAAAGGTTATTGTCTTCCTGTGAGGTAGATCAATGACTGACAATATTCGTTACGTTAGTTTTTAAAGGCTTTATGGTCAACTACTAAAGCCGAATTTCATTGGTTTGAGCAAGCCATTCGACCGAGTAAGCGTGTATTTCTCTAACAAATGGGATTCCCCCTTTACTGTTTTGCCATCCTATATTTTTTTGTTCATGCCCACCACGGATAATATTCAATGGTGCAATCTCTGGGGTGTTACCAGTCAGCCGAGGAGTGATATAAGGTTGTGCGTTTGTACCAACTTTCTCTCTTCTCCAGTGCCATTCTCAAAGCTGTTACAGCCGGCCTTCAGGGACTTCTAAGACAGAGTGCACAACGATATCAGATCCGATGGTTCAATTTCAATTTCTACTTGCAAAGACCAAGTTTAGGATGTTGCTAATTCGTGAACTACTTTTACTGGAGTTATTACCTTAATATCTCTCATAGATGCAGGACCGCAGCAGTTAAACGCCTAATTCAGGCAAGTGGAGAATTGGGACAAACATTTGGTCTACAGTCTACAGAACACAAATGTTAAGGTACGAGACACACGGGCTGCTCCAGTTGTAACTAGTGAGGGACATTTTTGTTATTACGTGTGAATTTCACAAGAGTTGGGACTCAATCGCTTGCTAACACCCAAAGAATTAATGGGTGAAAATTACTTTGGCGAAGGCGCGGTAGCAATGGCTAAACTTAAATATGTTGATTGAAACAGCCATTACCTC
This sequence comes from Radix auricularia, assembly GCA_002072015.1. Taxonomy (NCBI): domain Eukaryota; kingdom Metazoa; phylum Mollusca; class Gastropoda; family Lymnaeidae; genus Radix; species Radix auricularia. Next base: position 29,420 of record MUZC01004775.1, read on the forward strand.
CACTAAATTCATGCTACTAAATTAAACATATATTCTGTAGGCCTGAGACTAATCTCTTTAGGCCTTGAATAATACCTGGGAACCTGCTCCATCTGTTGAGCAGTGCTATACAACATTGTCTTAACATGGGACTATTATGCCTCCCTTACCTCCCCGGCTAAGTTTTTCGTGGGACACGACGTCAGCAGGTGTGAGAATGTCTCAGAGGTTTGGCTGCAATGACTGCAGTTCGAGTCCTTGTTGTGGTCTAGCCTGTTAAAGTACGAGTTGGTTGTGCAATGCTCTGTGCGTATATCATGCTACTAAAACTCTATTAATTATAATATGTGCGATCTCTACACTTCTTTGTTGCAGGACAAACCAAACAAGGATGTTTCAAAAGAGACAAATTGTAGAGACATTTCCACCTTCACTAAATATTTGCCTTCGTTACTTAAGAAAATTTAATGAGAACTGAGAAAGAAAATGATAGAATGGATTTTTGACAGATGTGGGAGTAAAGGGGGGGGGGGCTTATTTTAAGACAATTTTGAAAGGAACATCAAAAAGGTCAGCACATGAATACTAAAGAAAGTGAAATCCTTTCTGATTGTCATTCCGGATAACTAAGAGCACTACATGACTGATCACGATGTGGAAAACAAGGCCTTTGATGAAACTAATGGGTATTATTTATTTTTTTAAGTTTTTTTTTTTTTTTTAAATTGGTATGATTTAAGGGAGGCGTTATTCGGAGATACATCACTTCGATGATTTAAAGTTGACAGCATGCCTTCTATGTAGTCAGTGTTAGTTTATTCAGGCTTCCCAAGTGTCCATTTAATTGCTTGTTCTAACACGTCACCTGCATCGCACCAATAAGAGAAGATATTTTAAATACTATTGTACGGCTGTGTTGCTTTCGTTTCTTTTACTTCACTTTAAAAAAGAAAATTACCCGGCCATATTTCATTTTAATTATTTTTGGAAATGTAGGATTCGAAAATATAGGACAATGTTAAAGAGAGTTCCAGTATGTCATTATTAGATTACTAATTAATCGTACAATCAAGCCTAGAAACTATTTGTCCATTTCCAGTCGAAGCCTATTCCTAGCCCAACCAATGAAAGCTATAACATTATCATTTTAAACGTTCTCTCGTTAAGCATTCCGTTCCATCTTTAAAAAACAAGGTTGATGTACAACCCTGTGGCTCTGATTCAACCCGTAGCCAGAACACTTTCATGCTGTTGTCTGTGTTTTACAAATGAAATATATATTCCCACCCTCACCCCAACGCATGGCTCTATTTTTTATTTTTTATTTTTTTTTTTACTGTTAATGTTATTGCTTGTTTTGTTTTATAAATACCACATACAACCATGTCCTGAAGCAAATTGAAGTTTTTAAGTGTGAAGAATTATGTTCCAGTACATTAGGTTCCCGAGCAGGACTTGATGGCTCACCCTCTAGACTTTCGACGATACAAACAATAGATAATGAGGCATTCGCTGCCGAGGCTCGACTAGGAGCATAACAAACTTGTATCAAGTTGTGGAGAGCAAAATTATGTCTTCTAAATATTATTTTTAAATGTCTCGACTTTCTAACTCAACTAATTCACTCCCTTCTCCCCTCTTCCATTCGCCGGCTTTATTATCACCCTTTGTTTTCAACCCTAAATTATCTCCCTTCGTCGTGCCATTACACCCCTTTCTCCTTGAGCTAACACAAAACACCTCACTGCTGTAATAATCAGTCGAGGTTTCCAAAGTGCTTCCGGTAATTTTTCATCCTGTGGCATATGGCATAGATGTATTTTACTTAATTATTTCAAAAATAAAAATACTCATAGCTATAAAAAAAAAAAAACTATATATATATCGCACTTGTTTTCCATTTTAACCATTTCTATATTTCCCATACAGTCTTCGCATGATGCATTTTTATAAATATGTATTGATATGAGTTCTCTTTTTATGTTGTTCAATTAGCAACTCATTTCAAATATGTATTTTTTTTTAAACTGTCAAGAAAAGAATTTAAGAATTTGGTATGCATTATTTATTTGTTTTATTTTTATTTTGCGACCCTTAGCCCAACGAGCTGTGTATCCAATCGTATTAGGAACGATCCAACGAAATTAGTCCATCGTAAGTAAACCGGTTATCGGATAATTTAGCGTTATGAGACAAAATACATGAATGGGTCCCCACTTGTGTTGCTCAAGTCCCAAAGCTGTTTAAAATTTTATAAACTACGTCACCGTTATAACAGCTTAGACTTTAGACCAAGGATGGACAAACTGCGGTACCTGTAAGGTGGGTTTCTTAGCGGCCCGTGGACGCTATCAACAAATACTGAACCAACCCCCCCCCCCCCNAAAATAAAAATAATAATAAATAAATAAATAATAATATAAAAGAAAACAAAAAAAAACCAAACAAACTACCAAACGTTAACTAGGCGAACTTTTAGAAACATGGTGGGCAAACTTTAACAAATGTAGAACATTCCCGTCAGTCAATAGTTTTAACCAAAAGGTTCGTGTAATCACCAGGAAAGTTATTTTTATTTATCGGCCGCTATTATATTTTATGTATTTATTTATTTATGTATACTTTTTGACTTCCAAGAATTTCTAAGTGATGGGTTGATTAATGTTTAAAAAATAATTTAATCGTCAAAATTTTTAACGATTAATCTAGTAATTAATCGATAATTTCTCAGCCGTACTTTAAAGGCTATAATTTTAAATATTTTAGCGATCGCTTGTTTTGTTATCTTACGACAGCAACCAACTTTTACAATTTTTTAAAAAAATCTTCCAAGAGTATGTTTGAAACTCCTAAGTGGCCAATTCATATCTCGGTCCTTCCGCCGTAACTCCTCTGTACATTGGTCTAAATCGCCGCCCAGCGCAGGAAAACATAGAAGTTCTCTTTGTCCTCTGTCCTCATCGGTTCACTGAGCGCTTTATTCATTTCTATTAATTTAATTTTTTTTTTTACAACGTTCGGGTTTTTTCATTAAGAAAGGAAAATATGCTAAATAAATTTCATCTTTTCATTTCTATGAGTCCTTGAATTTTGCTTTTTTTTTTTTTTTACGACTCC
>MUZC01004775.1:32547-42631 GCA_002072015.1 Radix auricularia
CCCCCCCCCCCCCCTAAAACAAAGGAATCTTATCTAATCACAGAACATTCTACAGCGTTGGGCAGCTTGAAAGCTTCGCCATAAGATGTCCTTTTATTCTGCCAAGCCTCGTAAGCTTTGCCTGCAATAATTTTAGCTGGAGTTCTGTTCCTACCACTCCTCAATACCACCCCGCCCCCCTCCACAACCACCCCTGTTAGCCCGTCATTTGTTGTCTGCAATCATAAGCTTGTTGTGTTTTTGTTTTTTTTAAATCTTTATTTTTTATAATGGTTTGAAATTCCAAACAGTTTTGCCGCTAAATAAGCGTGGCAACATTTTCCACTCTTAAATTAAAATTCAATTTAAAAAGGGCATATTAACATCTGGTTTAGACCAATCTACTGTTTTAATATTTAACATCTGGCTTAGACCAATCTACTGTTTTAAAATTGAAAACAATACAACAATGTAATCAGGTCCAGTCTCTTCAAATCCTAAAATATCAAAAATGTATAATCAAAGAGACAAGAAAAAAATTGAAACTTGATTATCTCAAAATGCGTAATCTGTCATGTCACTAAATTTCTCTTAACCTTTAGCTCTTCAAATTTATGTCATTTTTGTAAATGCATATTAGAATCTAGATCTATGTCCAACTTGAATATGCATACAATATCATTCTTGTGTAATACGATGTACTATTTACTCTTGTCAATGATGTTATCATTTAAGATAGTGTAAACCCCGGTGCGGTAACGTCATGAAAAACCCTTCCCACTCCCCATTGGCCTCCACTGGTTTTCACTATTCTGATATAAACCTTTTCTTATGGCAAACTTTTCTTATACCACACCAAGGGTAATGTTCAATGGCCTTTTAAAAATTTATTTTAAAATATAAAAGGAGAATGACAATAAAATAAAACTCTTCAGTTTGATAAGTTAAATGTAAGGCCCCTCTTCCCGGTCAGGTGCGGTCCGCGAAATTAAACTCCAACCCCCCTCCCCCACCATCGCCCTTCACCCTCGAAGAGGTTCTGGGATTTTTAGATTTGCTTTATCTTCTAATAATGTGTTTTTATTATGTAATGTTTGTGGGAGTAAAGTGCGACACAAATATTCCGCTAAGGTTGATTAACTTTCAAAGAAGGCGTTGTTTTGAAAATTAAATTTATGTGATACATGGTCGCTTGAAGAGTAAAATGCCCACCGATATATTTAATTTCCTGCTTGTATGTTTCTTGTAGCATCTCAAAAATTGTAAAGAATTGAGATTTTTTTTTTTTTTACAATATTTTTTTTTTGAATTTTAAATCAACATTCAAGTGTCACACATCTATAACAAGCCAGAGATTCTCAAAAGAATATCTCGAATTTTCAACATCATCATTGAATGATTGCTTCATTTGATGAACTCAGAACCCTCGATATATAACCCATGCGCATTTGGTGGGTAATACAATATCATCATCATCACCACATCAAGAGACACCCATCTCTACGGGTAATACAATATCATCATCACCACATCAAGAGACACCCATCTCTACAGGTAATACAATATCATCATCACCACATCAAGAGACAACCATCTCCACGGGTAATACAATATCATCATCACCACATCAAGAGACAACCATCTCCACGGGTAATACAATATCATCATCACCACATCAAGAGACACCCATCTCCACGGGTAATACAATTTCATCATCACATCAAGAGACACCCATCTCTACATTCGCCTATTTTTAGCGGCGGCCAGTTGTTCATTTAGCCTTAGCACCGTCCAATCTTTAATGTTGTTGAGCCAATATTTTTAAAGTAATAAACATAGGTAATAAAAACTTTTGCTCAAGAATAAATCCTGATAACTCACGAATAGTTTCTAATTTGATAAAATTAATTCTTAAAAGTAATAGTAATAGTAATACAAACAAGCTAGGTGCGAACATATTTTTTTTTTAATTAAAAAAATTTTAGGGCCTCGGAATTTAAAGATTAATTTATCGAGTAATCGGTAAAATGTTCTATCGATTGAAATTATTTTTAACCATAAAATTGCGATTAAGATTAAAGAAGATATTTTAAACAATGTTTTAGATTTATTAATAAATAATTAATTATTAATAATTAGTTATATTTTTTCGTTATGTAAACACTTCCCCATTTTTAAAAAAATAGATTTTTAAATTGTAAACTTTAAAATAAGCAGTTTTTATAAGGTGAATGAAAAAAATTATAAACTTTGTTTTTACTTAATTAACAATAACAAAATTAAAATTTATTGACATTCAATTGAACTACTTATATTTAGACATAGATCTATCTCCTAAAAATATTATATTTTTTATTACATACTTAAGATATGGGCATTTTATGAAATTTTCAGTTTCATGACGTCTTACATCTTATTTTCAGCTTTAATCAAAATTATCGAATATTTATTCGGTATTTTTTCAAAAGTTAATGATTAAATTTAAATTAATGGATAACAGCCCTAAAAAATTATTTTTATTTTCGAAATTTAAAAGATTTATTCAATAACTATTCAGTGTGGGTATATTTAGGACATTTCAAGGGCATAAAAACGTCCACGGCGAAAGATTTACATGGGAATTATGTTAAAATGTCAACTTTTACCTCTTACAAAGTAGTATAAGTTAACGTATAATTTTAACCTCGCATTGCAATGATAAATACTAACACTAGTTGATGATGAAAATATGTTGAAAAGTTTCGTCCATATGGAATATTGTAGCGACAGCATTGCTGATAAGATAGAAATAAGAGAAATTACATGCTAGAGTATTTAGTTTGTTCTGTTTCTGATTGATCTCCATGGTTTTATCACAGTTAAAAGACTTTCCTAAAAAGGCCGTTTTTCTGTTTGTCACAGTGGGAAAGAGAGGGAATGTGTTGACCTCCTCCCCACCCACCCACCCCTTTTGGAAAAACTCCTTTAACTTAATTAACTGTTATTTGGGAGAGGAAAAAAACTAAACTGAGCGACATTCTGATTAGAATTGAGTTATAAATTTGAAAACCACATCACTTAATGACTATAATCTTCACGAGTAATCGGTGTTTACCTTATTTTTACATTTTAGTTACAGGACGCTGTGAAATGAAGGCTAGGATTTCAGCTATGATAAAATGAGCACAGATCGTCCGTGCGTCTGAAACTAAACACAAATCCAGAAGAGTGATGATTTGATTTTATTTTAATTAGCGCTGGGGGCCGGTGATCGTTCCGGTCAATGTTGGTGGGAAATAGGCAACTGATGAGGTTAGTATTTTTATTAATGTTATTTTGTGTTTGCTGGTCTTATTTTAAGGGGTGGATGGAGGCCAATGGAGGGCGAAAAGGTACGGGGCAACGAGCGATAACGATGTTTTAGTTTGAATGCGTGATAAAAGGGGGCAATATGCGCCTCGTTCTGGTGTATAGTGCACAACGATTCGATCTTCGAATCAATTTGATGCCTTAAATAGTCAGCATATGAAATAATAAAATAGGGTTAAAATAATAGTTTTTAAAGAATTTTTAAGGTAGAGAAGTATTTATTCTTTGAGGGTGATATGGAATCATTTTTTTCACATTTTTAAGTGAATTATTAAATCAAATTTTAAGATATTTATAACAATTAATTTGGCCTATTTATTTTAGCTAATTATATTTTATTTTAATTTGTTTTAAAATTTCTTTGCTATGTTGCATCAACGCGTGCGTTTTTAATTTGAGTGTAATAATATCAATAATTGTTAAATTTTTCGTCAAAAATTTATATATATAATTAAAGGTCACTTAAGATATAAAAATACTTTTCATATTGCCCTACTTAATAACAAAAATTCCTATTCGTACTCTGGATAGGAAACGTTAATGTATATTTGTCTGCATCATATCATTTTATAAGAATGATGGGCCGGGGGCCGGGGTTCAGTTTAAGGACTTTTGGTCGGAATCATGTTTTTCATAAGGAAATGCGGCATTTGAAAATGGAAAAAATTAAAAACTCTGTAAAAATATCAATTTGTTTTCTACTCTAGACTCACTTCCTTGATGGACAGACAAAGAGCACAATAGGTTTCTAAGGGAAAAACTTTTTTTTAAATAAATTTTTGGGGGATGATTCTGTTAATATTAATTTAGAAAACTCTCTTGTATGTTAATCTCATACTTTGTTTTTTGTATGTGACTATCAAAGTGTCAAAGAACGGGGGGGGGGGGGGAGAGGTAGAGAGAATGGACAATCAGCAGCACAAAGTAATAGAATAATAAAAAATAAAATAAAAAAACGTTAAAAACAGTTTTTTTAAACTATAAATTCTTTATATACGAGACATAACTATAAGGATGTTCATTATAATACGCAGGGCAAAACAATTCGAAAATACAAAATTCTATTTATGTCTCGTAAAACGTGTTTAATATTATGCGCACCGATCGGGAATATATTTTTTAAAAAGTACTGTCAATGTAATGCGCACCTTATTGCGCGACATGAAAGGTTGTTGAACACATTACGCACCACAATACTCTTATCTCAAAAAATTAACAGCATATAAAGAGATTAATAAAATAATTTTAAAATTCAATAATTCAATTTCTTTCCATTCGATCAATTTGAAATTTGGATACATTATTTTTATCGATGGCATAAGTCTGCCTGAAAAATTTCAGCTCACTAGCTTACGAGAAAGTGCGTTAAAATCGATCCAAAGTTCGGTCGTTCGCACTGCTCAGACATCACAACTTAATGTATAGGATTTAAAAAGCTTGTAAACGTGGAGACATGTTCTTTGTTGATCGTTTTTTATAAAAGTATTACACCAAAAGTTTGGTTTAATTTTTTATATTAAAAAACATTAAAGGAGAATTTATTTAAGAAATTTAAGGCTAGATCTACCAATTTAGAAAGGATACACAAAAAATACTTTAAAATTAAACACTTGACACAAAAACTTAGCCGTAACCTCCAAAATAATTAGATCTATATAAACAGTGTCATAACTAAAGATAACAATAAAAACTTATGATCCTTTATCAAATCCAAAACAAAAAAAAATGGAGCCTTCAGGTATAGCCACACTAAAAGGCTCAAATAATAAAACCTATAATGATAATGTGACTAAAGCTAATATCCTTAACACATATTTTGCATCATCATTTTCTGCCTCAGGCGACAAGGAAATTTCAATAAATTTAAATAAAATGGAAGAAATAGGTAACATAACTGTAGATGAGATAGGTATACATTCACTCCTAAAAAACTTAAAAATAAACAAAGCTACTGGCCCAGATAAATTCCCTGCCAGGTTATTAAAAGAATTAAGCTATGAACTGTCCCCAATCCTTGTAGTTCTTTTTCAAGCCTCTCTAAACCAGGGTAAAGTGCCCCAGGATTGGAAATTAGCCAATGTAACGCCACTCTTTAAGAAAGGTGATAAGTCCGACCCTGGTAATTACAGACCTGTATCACTTACTAGTATCACCTGTAAATTACTGGAATATATAATATATAGCAGAATAGTTAACCACCTTGACAAATATAATGCCCTATGCCCACACCAACATGACTTTAGGAAGAACAGATCATGTGAAACACAATTGATAGGCCTAATAGATGATCTATCAAAAGGCTTTGATAATAATGATCAAATCGATACAATATAATAGACTTCTCAAAAGCATTTGACAAAGTTCACCACCTTAGTTTACTTAAAAAACTTAAATACTTTGGAATCTCGGGTCCCTTACATCACTGGATCCAAGACTTCGTATTGGGTAGGGAGCAAACTGTAATAATTAATGGATCTAAATCTACACCAATAAAGGTTAACTCAGGAGTTCCACAAGGAACTGTCCTAGGTCCCTTACTATTTTTAATTTATATAAATGACTTACCCAACAATATCTCAACAGGAACTAAAGTTAGGTTATTTGCCGATGATTGTATAATCTATAGAACAATCAAGTCAGAACAAGATAGCAAAATTTTACAAAAAGACTTAGATGAATTAATAAAATGGGAAACTAACTGGAGTATGTCCTTCCACCCAGAAAAATGTCAACTGCTAAGAGTAACAAAGAAAAAGAAACAAATAAATTCAAAATACTTCATTCATGGAAAAGAACTAACCCAAACTAAAGATGCAAAATACTTAGGAGTCATAATAAATGAGAAACTATCTTGGAGTCCCCATGCCAATGAAGTTATTAAAAAATCAAACAAAACCTTAGGCTTAAAAAAAAGAAACTTTAACATATGTAACAAAGATATAAAACTAAAATGCTACCTCACCCTGTTGAGACCTATACTAGAATATGTCTCTTCTGTATGGGACCCATCCACCAAAGAAAATATTGATAAGTTAGAACAAATTCAAAAAAAAGAGCTGCCAGATTCATTACTGGAGAATATTCAAAACTGATAAGAGTAACACCATTATTTAAATCATTAAACCTTGAAACACTAGAGGATAGAAGAACCAAGAGTAAATTAGTAATTATACATAAGGATTAATTCTAATTTAGAAATACAACACAAAGATAACTTAATACAACCCTCAAATAGACATAAAGATAAAAACACCTTTCTTATTCCTAATGCAAGAACAAACACATACAAGTTTTCTTTTTTTCCGTCCGTTATTCGGACGTGGAATGGGTTGCCTGAAGAAACCAGGAAAGCCTCCACTTTATCATCTTTTAAAACTCTAGTAAGAATACAGGACTAAACACAAACCATAGAAATACGTAGGACGCAATAATCTTCTGTACAGAAGGAGCGTCTGTAACATATAAGATAAAATTTTATTAGTCTTTAAAAACAAAAACCAGACTGAAATTTAACTAATCGTGATTAAAGTCTAAATAATGATATTGATTCTAGTCTATCATTAATTTAACTAGTGATAATATTTTAAGTTATTCTGAACTTAGTTTAACTAGTATCAGCCATAACCAGAAATATCTTAGTTTAACAAGCTACGAATTTATTTTAACTAACCTTGGAATTAGTTGTTCTTTTACTTTGTATTTATAATAATTTTATTTGAGTTTTTTTTACACAACTTGTACTAATCCATCTGCTGCGCGGTTGATGAAGGTCAAGGCCTAACCTCCACGAGCTGATAACTCTCACTCCGTGTTACGTCTTCGTCCAATCATCTCAGGTTTCCATTCCCAGCAGTACACTCGCCCACCGCCCAGCAGCAGCTACCTGTCCTTGCCAGCAAATCATCCACGGAGCTCTCAAGTGAGAACGTGATACTTCATTATCATTGTCTCTGTGTGTGCCCCCAACAGTTCAGTGACATGTTGTTAGGAGCTATTTATCTCAAAATTAAGCCCATCACGAAAATCTCAGAATACCAGAAATTGTTGCTTTCTGACCAAAAAAAAAGTAGTTCAGACATTAGTGATCAATTATTTCATTTGATTCTCTATTCCCTAGAAGTTTGGAGTTTGAATATCTTTTTTCCAACCTTTTGCACAAAACATTTTTTTTTCATTTAGTTCAGTATTATTTCAGAAAATATTTTCTTTGCGAGCACGTTGTAAATAAGGTGGATTCTGACAGCCTCTACGGTTTAAAAATTAAAACTCTTATTTACTGCACCATAAATTCTGGCGAGCTGCCGAGAGATGTCCGACGTCATTAGGAATGTAGAAGACAATCCGCGCTTTTTAATTCTAATTTCTCTAAGCTGTAAATACTGAGCTTTGTAAATACCACGAGCCGCATTTATTCAACCTGTCACCCACACAAATGCGCACGCAACATCACACAAATATACACAAACACAGACAGATACAAACATACCCATTTATTTTATCTCGTACATAAACATACACTCAACTGATCAGTTTACACAAAACACCCATAAACATACACAGATATTTTGCTCACGCATAAAGCACATATAGAGACATAAAAACATCCCTAATTAAAACTTGTCACATTATGTGATCGCTGCCCAAATTCACGACTTCTGGTTATGTTGGCGAATTGACATAGCTTGGGAAAAACTGCTTCATTAAATCTAGTGTGAAAATTCAGGGCTCACAAATAACCATCGCAATAAGCGTCTCTTGCGTCTCATAATGACAGATTGGAATTTCATATTTAAAACTCTCAAAGTACGCTTTCATCTCAAAGGGATATAAAACCATCTTTGTCATCTTTTAATTATTAAGAGCTTGAACTGTTGAAATTGTGTTGGAGGTAAAGTGTGTAGCTTCCATAACAAAATAATTCTAATCGATCGTCTGTGTATAATAAACTAGATCTATTTAATTTATCTGTGTTTTGTTGTAAATGGTTTCATAAAAAATGGTTGTGAAAAGAAGCCAGAAAACAACCAACGTATCCGCAAAACGGCTTCATCAGTGAACACATAAAAACGAGGTCTTTTAAATGTACGAAAATCAAATCTAGCTGTAGTGTTTAGTCCAAGGAAGATCATTCAGAAAGAACTCACACTTACACATACCTTTTTGATGGAAAAAAAGTAACACATTTATCTGCTCAGCCTGATTGCAGTCCAAACCCATATAAGACTTAAATCCATTGTGTTTAATGCACCTCAATCTAATCTTCTGTCCTTGTGTAACACAATCAGTGTATTTGATGGTCTGTGTGTAACACACTCAGTGTATTTGATGGTATGTGCGTAAGACATGATAACTAGCACTGTTTTTTAATGTTTTTTTTTAAATCCTTTATATTAACTTGTGGTTTCTGAGCCCGTGCGACCGACCGTGCGTCCTTGTTTGCCGAAAAAAACTTTGAATCGATTTTTAACCTACTTTCTCGTAAGCTATTTTTACGAGACATAACTAAAATTTTGTATTTTCGGATTGTTTTGCCCTGCGTATTATAATGGACATCCTTATAGCTATGTATCGTAAATAAAGGATTTATTTTAAAAAAACTTTTTAAAAACTTGGTTTTTACGTGTTTTATTTATTTATAATTTTAATTTATTTATAATTTTTATTAACGATGACCACTGGTCAGGTCTACGTTTAACAATGTTTGGACCTGGTCATCCTCCGCCACGCCGTGTGGATTGGCATATCTCGGAGCCTAACATCATGTGTTAACGATTTTAGCTCCTGGTCGCAGGGCCCGGGCTATAAAAATCTGGCAAGAAACCAGCGGTGCGTGAAATCGTCTGTTTTACAACTTGTTTGTCTTCTCTTTGCCTCGTAGTTATCGGCAGCTCTCACTGTGTTGTGGCCCTAATTTTTTGTAATAATTTAAAATGTTGGGATCTTGCGCGTGCTCTTTGGGTTTTTGTTTTTTTTTAAAGTTATTCTTTCAATTATAGAAGAATGCATACAACGGAACAGTGGCGGTGGTAGAGAAGTATACAGGCTTGATTTTCATCCCATAATAGTCGGATTGTAGAAAAAAGAATACGCCATAAAACAGCCAACAGCCAACGTAGGATGAAAAAAGTATCTTACAGCGTGAAGTAACACCACGGCAGAGTTCTTCATTTCATCACTGGGAGATGGCTCATGTGAGCTAAATGCCTTCAAATAATAATAAACAAAACACTCGATGAATGACAAATGCATCGCTTCTTCCCCTTGACTGCACTAATTTTTAAACGCACTGAACTAAACTATTATTCGACCTATCTATAATAACACACGTTTTCTGTTATAAGTCTGCTTTGAGATTATTTCGCAACAAATTCATTTTTTTTAAAATTCTGAACTTAGTGACTATATTTTAAAGTACTTGATTGGGTCAGTAATAATCAACATTTTCTGTTAAACGGAGAGATCAACATGCCCAAATATTGGACGTTTTTATGTAAAACCTATTTCTCAACATTAAAATGAAAAGAACCCGTAAAAACAAAGTTTTTGGTTATAAATCCCTTAGACTATATATGAGACAGAACTAAAAGTATTGATTATATTCAAAATAAAATACACCGCGCGACCAACATTTAACTTGACCGAACTCCCCTTGCTGTAAAATTTGGGGTGGGGGGAGGAGGCTGTCGACTGAACTCCAGAACACGTGGAGGTGAACAATTACAGACGGCCGGTGTTGCAAAATAAATCCTCCCTCGTA
>MUZC01004775.1:42679-119394 GCA_002072015.1 Radix auricularia
GAGATTCCATTTTAAAACAAACTATCCCCCGGAGAAAATATTTTACTCCCAATTAAAATAAATCCTCCCCTACCCTGTAAAATATTGCCCCCCCCAAAAAAAATAAATCCGCCCCCATCACACTTTCGATATTAAACAAAGAGAACAATGAAAAACAAAAGAATATAGAATACCTACTTTTGTATTGCTGTAATATTCATAATAGTTTCCTATAATACTATTTATGGTAGTGGCGCAGTTAAACAGAGATAAGAGGGGTTGAGGATCATATCGTTTGACACTTCTCAGGGGCGTAACCTAATTTGAAAAATTGCGTAATTACTTGATTTTTCCCCATTGTACAAATTGACGCACATGGAGGTTTTGGTGTATAAGGGCAATTGTTTTGTTTCATAAAGCAAGGATTAAGTCTTTGAAGGTATGAGTTTTTGTTGTTATAAACGGCCAAGGCACACAAATGCCAGGTTTTCAGACATCCTTTGTTGAAGTCGGGGGAAAGGGGGTTGGAGTGACCCAATTAAGTAAAGGCACGGGGGGGGNGGGGGGGGGGGGCAAACAAAAATCAGGCTACGCAACTGACCTGTTTAACCTATAGCCCTATTATACAGTGGTCTTTTTTTAACTCTGTGAATGCAGTGTTAAGAGAAGCAGGAACGAGGCTTAAATAGAGGGGTGGTGCTGGTGATACTGACAGCACTGGGTGACACTATAAAAAGGGGTGACATTCCTATTATGTGGCACTGGAAGAATCGGAGGAGTTTTGTTGGTTTAGTCGTGATGGGGTGACATTTGGGCTTATAGCAGTGGGTTACGGAAACGTATTGACGCTCCTGGGGAGACAGCTTGACTAATAATATATATATATATATATATAATAAGTTGTTCTTTTAAATTACCGAGACATTTTTTCTCTATCAAACTATCAAATTTAAAAATACAATAATTTACTTAACATTGGCTTCTGGTTTTTAAATCAATATATTTTTCAACACTGATGTATATAAGCTACAATAATAATGTGTCAGATTATTTATATGACCACAAACAAACAAAAAACACAACTGATTATAACAACACAGCCTTAACTACAATCGTCAATATTTTCATCACAATAGCTAGTATTTCAAAGTGTATCTTTCAAATATAATAACAAGAAATATTAAACATACATACACACATACATAGATACACGCATGCATGCATATATCCATACATTCATCCGTGCATCAATGCATAGATACATACATACTTATATACATACATACATTAATACGTACAAACATAAACATATGTACACACAATACATACATAAAAATACGTACATACACAAACTTATTCATATGTACAAACATATATATGGATATAAAAATTATTTTATACATTGCAGACGCTCCCTCTGTACAGAAGATTATTGCGTCCTAAATACGGCCGAATCCGGCAGGCCGATAGACCCATAAAACATACATATTTATAATAGCTCCGGTTCGAGAAAATCCGGAATCCCTCCATGTTCCCAAATCCGCCTCCAGCTCCGGCCATATTTCACTATACAAATCCGGTCAAATCCTAGTATTAATATATTTTGTGTGTTTGTGTGAAAATACTAATATTTTCCTTACATTAAAATAAAATTGTATTCGAGTGAGCCTTAAAACTTTAAATTTAACATTTCAAATTATTCATTGCAGGACATTACAATAAAATCAGGCACTAACTTAAATAATGTTAAAACGATTAAATAAAATAGCCTTCAAACAAATACGTACAAAAATGTGAAGTAAGTGATAAGCTTACAAAAGGATTAGGGAACGTTTTAAACGTATTAACGTTCCCTTTGTCCACGTTTGACTGTTCTATCTTGGGAAACAAAATGACAATCATTTCACACACAACAGCGCATGTCATCAATAAAAAAAAAAACACCTCTAAGCTACACCTTCAATTTCTTGGGCTCTAGGGTAATTGACTTTATACCTAACTAATTCCAATGCACGCGAATTTCAAACTAGCTAAGCGTGCGCCTCACCTATACTGTTATCTGAGCAACGCAATAAATTTAACGTATCGGTCGACTCCAACCCTAGCTACGATACTCATTGTTTAAACGTGTAAACTAATTTTTGTGTGTCTAAATTTTAGCATATGCTGTGTTTCTTGAGACGGCTACACAAAAAATTAATCCCATTTAAAAGCTTTTTTACTATTTTTTAAAAGTAAACTTTAATTTATTTATTTTTAATTTACAAACCTTGGCTATTTGGATTTGCTAATTTTTTGTTGTTGCAGTAAATGTAGTAAACTCTACGGGTAGAAGAAGAGTGATATTTTTTAATTATTATAATGCACAAATAGAAATAGCAACTTTCATTTAAATCCTAACTCGTGTTACAAACGTAATGAAAGACTTCGATGCTACGTTCTCGTATTAATTAATCATCTTTATATTTCATTGTTATTTGTCTGTTACTCTTTAAAATAACTCTGGGCAATTAACCAACTCTAAACATGTGTCTTTACGGGCATACACCCTCTTAACCTACAAATAGCTACGCCCCTGACTGAGCTTATGATTGTTGAATTCCCAATAATCATACACAAATGCATGTAGAACAAATACAAATTATGTTGTAAGTCATAAACTTTAATAAAACAATTATTTATAATAAATAATATAAAAGCCCAGGTCACTCACTCACTGGATGTGGAACACTGAGGAACGATGTACAACAGTCTAAAGCAGTTAGTTGAAAAATCGTGTGATTAGCGCTGTAAAAATATTTAATATGATGACGTCATTGTTTGGTGTGCATCGGTGCGCACAATACAACCCCTATTATTAAATACTTTGTGTACATTTCAGAAAGTTTAATATTTCGTATTTAACAAAAAAGGACAAGTTAGTTGGGCTTTTGAAAAAGGTTGGTGCCGTAGGCGCCCTAAAAAAAGGGGGCGCCGCAGGCGCCACGGCACCCCGACACAATCTAGTTTCAAATAATTAAGGGGATAATTTATTCTAACAAGGGAGATATCATTTTAAAACAATTTCTCCGGGGGCGAAATTGTTTTAAAATAAACTCTCTGGGGGAGACTTTATTTTGGGGGAGACTTTATTTAGTGATAGTGACACCGGCATTGAATTTCATAGAGATAAACTAAACGTGCATTAGTTTTATTACGGTACTTTCGATCGATCTGAAGTTTTTTATACCATGAATGCTAGATGACTCAAGTCTATGTACAAAATTTCAGCTCGATAACATCACGGAAAGTGGGTAATTTTTTATTTTTTTTTTATTTATTTGCCGACCCAACGGACCAAGAGCAAGAGTGAGGCGACTGTGAAGCTAATATAAGGGTTTTAAAAAAAAAACAATCGATAGGGTATAAGTATTTCTATATGTAACACATTTTTGTGAGACAAATAAGTTCCATACTGAAATTTACTCTTAGTAGTCTTAGGGATAAGAATATAATTCACTTTCCAATACAAATGGGAAATGATAAACAGAATTAAATATTGAAATGATAAGCGCGGAAAATAATATGTATTGTGATTTGCTAACATTTGAACTAAATGAACTATAGTGGTAATCGTTTCTGACATAATAATGGCAGAGAATAGTGTACTATACTTGAATATATCAGACTTACTAGTCGAATTGACTAATGTAAGGTGTTACAGTTTCAATCGAAAAATGTCTTTTAAAAAAATAATATGAGAATTCAGCTGCATATTTTCCAACTTTCCAGACGATGATATATACTTGTAATCCTCGACTGTAAGTTACACCCACTGATTTTCATATTTCCTATGGTTTTTTTTTGTTTGTTTGTTTTGTGTTGTATTTTTCATCATAATATTTTTTTTAAGTTTCGTTTTAAAAATGGACGGAAACGGAGTGAGATAATCACATGCAATAATTGGTTATTTCCCTTGGTCCAGCCAACTCCTGGTTACTTTTCATTAAACTCAGTTGGTGATAAAGGGGGGAAAATACGTTTTCAAGCCAGCCACTGATGGGAGGTAATCTTGTTTACATTAAGGGCAATAACTAAGGGGGCCCTGTGACGACCTGGTCGTTTTTGGTGAAAACTTCGATTAATTTCGTCAGGCTATTTGGCTTTTGGTCGGCTGGGGAAGGGAGGTGGGGGGTGGGGCCTGGTGGGCTACTCCATAATCTGAGATCGAACGAAGGGTTT
The DNA here is from genome assembly GCA_002072015.1 of Radix auricularia. Taxonomy (NCBI): domain Eukaryota; kingdom Metazoa; phylum Mollusca; class Gastropoda; family Lymnaeidae; genus Radix; species Radix auricularia. Next base: position 46,880 of record MUZC01004775.1, read on the forward strand.
TGAACTCTGAGGCCTCCATTGCCAAAACTCGTATAGAAGGTAGTGAAAAAGTTGTTGCGCATTGAGAGAAACGTCAGTTGCTGTGTTTCTCTTTTGCTCTTTTCAGAGAAAAGCCTCCGGCATGTGCAACGTGTGCACCTGCAAACATCCGCCACGAGCGTTGGGCCGACCCTATTAGCGTCAGTGAGAGTTACGGTGATGTACGTCTTTTGAACAAGTACACAATGTTTTGTTGTTCTTTTTTAAAGTTCAAATAAGAAAAATATATTATTGATTTCTATTTTTGTCGAAACAACGGCATAATTTACTGGTTTTCCAAAGGGAATGAAGCATTAACTTTAGTTCTCATATCTTACTTTATAGTCATTCCATTTCTCTGACCTTTGCATAAAGATTATGAAAGTTGAATTCGTTTCTAAGTTATGTTTTGTGTGTTCACATATGTTGCTATGGTTGTTTAGCTAAGCTAAAATATATTTCATTAAACAAGGAACGCTTTTTACTTTGTGTAATTTATCGCTGAACCTTGTTATAGGTCTAGGCCAAAGACTCATATTTTACCCACTTGATTAGTAAAATTGACAGTATTTATTGTTTAAATGTCCCATCAATTTGATAGGTCACTAATTAGTTCCTGAAAACTCCAAAGTATCTAACGGTACCTTTAACCCTGATAGAAAAACAAACACAACGTCTGATAATTATTTTTCTTGGAAATTTCTAAACTTTAAGTGAAAAGAAAAGCGGTAAAAGTATTTGATTGTCATTTAAACTCAAATTAGTGTCCATCAGTATTGTAAGCCATTATGTTTTTACAAATATTTGTCATTACATGTTGGCTCAAGAGACCAGTGAAGGATAAAATGGGAAACAACATTGCAAGTGATGTGCAGCAGAGAGGTAGATGGAAGGAGCATTTTGAAGAGCTCTTAAACAGACCAGAACCAAGGAATCCACCAGATATCCAACCAGCTGATGATGACCTACAAATTGACTGTAATAGTCCCACAAAAGAAGAGATTAGCAGGGCCATTAAACAACTCAGAAATGGAAAGGCTGCAGGACCTGATGGCATCCCAGCAGAGGCACTGAAGACGGACTTGGAAACCAGTGTGGAAATGCTACACCCTTTGTTTATGAAGATGTGGGAAGAGGAACAAGTGCCTTCTGATTGGAAAGAGGGATACCTTATCAAGATCCCAAAGAAGGGAGATTTAAGCTCCTGCTCTAACTACAGAGGGATTACCCTACTGTCCATATATCAGAAACATGTATGAAGGGATAAACTGCAGAGTTGTCCATGGTCAGCAGGTGACAGATGCTTTCCAGGTGAAGACTGGTGTGAGACAAGGTTGCTTGCTGTCACCCTTTCTGTTTCTATTAGCCATTGACTGGGTGATGAAAACATCTACACAGCAGAAAAGGAATGGCATCCAATGGACCTTGTGGGATCAACTTGATGATCTNGATAAACAAGGTGGTACAGATGCCGACGTCAAAATAAGGATCGGAAAAGCAAGAGCAGCCTTCCAGCAACTCAAGAATGTTTGGGTCGCCAACAACTTAGGCAGCAAGTTAAAAGTAAGGATTTTTAACGCTATGGTGAAACCAGTGCTTCTATATGGAGCTGAGACATGGAGAACAACGGCTGTAAACCTGACCAGAATCCAGACCTTCATTAACAATTGTCTAAGAAGGATTCTCAGAATTCACTGGCCGGACAAAATCAGCAACCAGGAACTGTGGCAGCGGACTAAACAGAAGCCCATTGAGGAAGAGATTCTTAAAAAGCGGTGGAGGTGGATCGGTCATAAACTAAGGAAACCTGCTTCTAATACAACAAGGCAAGCCCTAAAATGGAACCCACAGGGTAAACGGAAAAGAGGCCGCCCAAGAAACACCTGGCGCCGAGAATTGGAGGCAGACATCAAGAAGATTGGCCATGAATGGAAGATCCTGGAGAAAATGGCCCAGGATAGAGATGCCTGGAGAGCTCTTGTAGGTGGCCTATGCCCTAGGAGGAAGTGCAGACGCCGGCGATGATCGGTAGATGTCCCTCATGGACGAGAAGGCTCAACAAACAACAAGAGGCTCATTCAAGCCATCTGAATCATACTTTAATAATAGCATTAATTCGAAATAAAAATGATTTAACCTGCATGCACGTGAAACGAGAAACAATCCATTTTTAGCTTGTACTTCTGAGTATTATAGATTAATTAATTTTTATATTTATTAAATTTTGTTGATATATATTTTTTTATATTTTCAAATAAAAACGCATCCACTTTTGAATTATGTTCTTATTTGGAAACTTTTGCTTGTCATGTTTCACTTATATAAAGTATATACGAGATAAATAAAGGATTGTGTTTCCACCTATAATTAATATATAATGTCATATCTACAATTGATCTCACCTAGAATCATAAAGATCATAAACTGTATAAATGTTTTTGTCCTAACAGTGTTTGTGTATTAAATATTAATCATATCATACAAATAACGTTTGTTAAAAAAAAATTATTTTCAAAGAGAATTTTGAGGCCAGAAGACATTGCACTTGATGGGAGATAAGCCATTACTTTTGTTTTTGTTTGTTTTAAAACTGTCATTTAACACAACATTTGTAATTATTTTTAAAAGTAAGTTTTTAATATTCTTTACATAGGATGGAGGCAATGAATAAATTTAATCCAATTAATGTGTACCTCAAGTGAAGTTAGCTTTGGTGGTCACTTTCTGTGATCATGTCATTATATTTGTGGGCGGGCACGCTTCCCGCCACGAGGTCTAAGCGGCCCGCTGGAACCTGCAGCACATTCTAAACAAAAAACAACATTTATATTTAATTCGCATAATTGTACATGTTCTTGTCAGTGATTACATATATCTAAAGACACGTTTTCCTTTTCATTTGAGGATAGACCGCAAAGTGTAATCTACAGCTTACATAAAATGTTGAATAACAGAGAAGTAAATACCATACCCGGGTGAGAGAGGAGGAGGGTTGACCGAACAGCTAGAATCCCTTCACTGAAAAATAATTCTCAAACAAAGAATACAAAAGGACCTTGGAAAAGATGGGACTCAAAACAGAGAATTAATTAAGTTGGTTAGCACAAAGCCAACCGGAAACAACCCAGCAGAGTGCCAACATTTCCACTTGGACGAAAATCAGTTTAGGAACACGGAAAGTTAGGATGACCTTCTAAGCTAAGAAAACGGCCCATGTTGCTGCTGAAATGCAAAGAATTGGAGAAAGAACTGGAATCAGACACCAAAAAAAGTGAGCAGAATTAGGACAGCTGAGAGACTTGTTTAAAACCGGGATGCCTTGAGAGTCTTTGTGGCCTATGCCCCAGACGGTATGCCTTGAGAGTCTTTGTTTGTGGCCTATGCTCCAGACGGTATGCCATGAGAGTCTTTGTTTGTGGCCTATGCCCCAGAGGGAATGCCTTGAGAGTCTTTGTTTGTGGCCTATGCCCCAGAGGGAATGCCTTGAGAGTCTTTGTTTATGGCCTATGCCCCAGACAGTATGCCTTGAAAGTCTTTGTTTGTGGCCTATGTCCCAGACGGTATGCCTTGAGAGTCTTTGTTTGTGGCCTATGCCCCAGAGGGAATGCCTTGAGAGTCTTTGTTTGTGGCCTTTGCCCTAGAGGGAATGCCTTGAGAGTCTCTGTTTGTGGCCTATGCCCCAGACGGTATGCCTTGAGAGTCTTTGTTTTTGGCCTATGCCCCAGAGGGAATGCCTTGAGAGTCTTTGTTTATGGCCTATGCCCCAGACGGTATGCCTTGAAAGTCTTTGTTTGTGGCCTATGTCCCAGACGGTATGCCTTGAGAGTCTTTGTTTGTTGCCTATGCCCCAGAGGGAATGCCTTGAAAGTCTTTGTTTGTGACCTATGCCCTAGACGGGATGCCTTGAAAGTCTTTGTTTGTGGCCTATGCCCCAGACGGTATGCCTTGAAAGTATTTGTTTGTGGCCTATGCCCCAGACGGTATGCCTTGAAAGTATTTTTTGTGGCGTATGCCCCAGACGGGATGCCTTGAAAGTTTTGTTTGTGGCCTATGCCCCACACTTGTGATGATGATGAAACAGACGAAAACTTCCAGAAATTCAGAGTAAGCAATAAATCATCGACCATACAACCAAGTGGTTGAGTTGGCGAGGGTTGGGGTCAGAGGCCTAAATCCAGTTTTCCTGGTCTCTTCTCGGGATTCCATGCATATTCCAGGGATCCAGCTGTGCTACCGAGTGACGGTCCTTGTTTTGTCTACCAGAAACTAGGGCTGAGATTATCAATGACACGCGGCTGAATGCCTCCCCGCAAGCGATTATTTACTCACCAAAACAAAAATAACCCCATAGCACTCTCGAGCTCAGCGGGGCGGGGGAGGTAGAAGTTGCCCTCGTTACTACGGCAAATATTTCTCTTATCTGGAGTCGAAAGAAATTTCGCGAAACTCGCCTTCCCGTGGAGACCGTAGAGTTCCTGTATTCTTACCTGTCAGGTGATTCGGTGAAAGCGATCGTGTCCCGTGAGGGGAACTGTCATGGTGGAGGTGCGGGGGAGGGAGGTCCAGACGAGGCTTGTTTATAGGTTCTTCCCCTCCTCCCCCGCCGATGAAAGATGGAACTCGTGAGCTGTTGACAGGGTAAGTACTTTAAAAGAAGTAATGGCGGCCTGAAAATGAGTCGCAGTCAAGAAATGGGCTGGACAATTGGCCATTGAGAGGACTAAGAGGGAACAACGCCCAAACAAGCCATTTGTTTAAGATATGTAAGGGTTACTAAAAACTTTGGAGCCGCTTGGGTAGCAAGTGATTCTGGACTAAACCGAAGAATGCAATTCTTCAATCCAGGTTTACGTATTTGGTAAAATTTATAAGCGGCTTCATAATTAATGTTTAGAAATGATGAGATCATTTAACCTGTGAGAGACGCGATGGTTTCCAACGACAATGTCACTAGTCGGACGAGAAGTAAAGATTACGAACCATCGGTATATGTGCAATCTCTGTTTTATGTGTTACCGCTCGTAAGGCTGCATGGTTCTGTGCCCAAGTAAAACGGTCATGGGTAATAGATGATCAAATGAAAGGGAAAGCGTGGAATGGGGTAGGGAGTCAGCTGAACGTGCGACACACGATTCGGGACTCAAGCCGTTACGTCGCCTTTACTTCTTTGGCTCAATTTGAATGGAACGTTCACTGCCGTATGTGAAAGTATTGAAAGGATAGTTATTTTCGTTTGTTTCTGCACAGGGCGTGTCTGTGTGCACATGTGTGTTCGTTAGTCATAGAATGCTTGGGCGCTTTTAGGGGGGGGGGAATGTGTCAAATTTTACAGACTTTGCATGTGTTCAGTAACCCTGACAAATTGAGCTATTTTTTGACGTGTGATCCATGCGAATCTAAAGCTTAGTTAAAAACAGAGTAACTTCTTTTTTATTTATCTAACTTTTACTATAATTGCAAAATTAATTAAATACTCATACTTTCTTAAGACAGATTAAAATATCTTAAATTTAAATTAAGAAATCATTAGCCATAATTAATAATTAGTCATTAAGAAAAACTGAAAGTAAATAATGACATAATTAATAATTGTATGTATTAGTAAAACGATTGTCTAAAAACTATATTCTTTTTCTCCCTTCAAATTGGCGATTTTTCTCTCCTCTGAAGATTCCTTTTTTATATTTTTTTTTACTTAAAAATTCGTGAAAAGAAACATTCCTTTAATGGACATGTATGCGTGTATATCAATAGTTTGCGACGAAAAGCGAAATCCTCGAATTCCTTACTCATTACTCGTAAAAAAAATGATTAATAAAATAAAAATACGCAGAAACAACCAGCATTACCTTAACAGTACCTTATATGCATGAGATTTAAGTACCCCCAACACTCTCCACCCCCTAACACACACCAACAGCAACAAATACCGATCCCAGGGTGCGAACGACCCCTTTCTATGCCTTATGAATCAACCAAGTCTGATCCCAAAAATGTTATAAAACGCTAACCTGTTATCTGGTTAAAATATAAAGTTTGTATTAGTTACTGTTTTTTCCCTGCTTTTCTCCTAAATTCGTAACTTCTCAACTCAGCCAGAAGGTCTCATTACAGGAAATCTGGTGCTGAAATATGCAAGACTTAGTTACTGTAATGACTGCCTTCGTGAAATTAAACATTCAAACCCATTTCCTAGCACTGAACTTTGGCAAGTAAAACCATTTGGTTGCTAGCGTCGTAAAGTCCATTTGTCATGAAGTTAAACGAATTGTGCTGGCATCTCAAGCTAACTTAAAACACGGAGAGATACATACATAGAAGTAAAAATTAGATCAAAAACCTGCTATGTACTATTCGCTCGCGTCTTCGTCATTTCAACTCTTTTCTTTCATGTTCACGAAACAATGCATCCAAACGCTACGAAAAAAGTTTAAATTCAGCTGCAACTTTTATTCTAAACACAAAAACAAGTAGATCTAATAGAAACTCGACTGATATCTTAAACGCAATTTCTATCAAAGAATTTCAGACTTTTATTTCAAGGGAAATCATTCTGGATTGCATTAAAAGTAATTTCCAATAAATAATTCAGAAAGTAAACAAAACAATTAATTGCTATCTGCAAATTGCTGCTATAATTATGGGAGTCGAGCCAAAAGAGATTTTTCAAAAATTATTTCTCCAACCTTATTCTAAATATTATTAGCTATCGTTTGGTGTTGGTTTCAACACGATCGATGTTATGGTTGACGAGGAATTGACAAAATACTTTTTAAAAATTCTTTTTTTTTTTTTTAAAAATTTTTAAAATTATTTTCCAGGAAATCAAGAAAACCTTTTCGGTATTTTTTTTTGCACCCGTGCACATCACTGGGACCTCCTTAACTTATTTAATTTGCAAAAGACCCGTTCAGGTACCGTTGAGGAGAGTTGCTGTTCAAAGTTCGAACAGACAGGAAATTGATTTTTTAAAATATAGACTAAACGCAAACGCAATTTTCCTCATAAGGAAATTGCGTTAATAATTCTTATATTACTCCACAACTTCCTTCATTTCATTGGCTTGCTGTACCATGATGCATAGTCCACAAGCTCTTCGTTTTTGCAAAAGACTTTTTCCAATTCATATCCTTCCGATCTTATTAAACTTTTATAAATCTACTGAACCCTTTGACAACTAGCAACACTTTACTGCAGACACACTTATTCTTTCTGTTCTTAAGAAACGTAACCAAAAAAAAAAAAAAACGGTGAGTGATCTTTCCAAAACAATGAAATTTTATTAAGCTTTCATAACCACAGTGTAAATTCATCTTTTCAAACGTTCTTTTCCGTGTAACAATTTGATATTCATTAGACTGATAAACGTGTACCATTCATGTCAACATGTTGTATTTAATAATAATAACAATTTTTTAAATAAAATGTATATGTATGTGTGTGCTGTGTGTGTGTGTTTTGTTTTTTTTCTGTGAATTGTGAATTGTGTTGACCCCAGCATTTAGATGGGGTAGCACTCTATATTTAATCTCAAACAATTAATAGGATATGAACGTAGACAGAGCTAGGCGTAGACTTAGACGTAGATGTAGATGAAGATGGATCTTCGCATGTAGCACTATCAGAATCTAAAGGGTGAACGCCGGGCAAAAAAAGGTAAACTGCTCTATGACTCAAACTAATAGGCTACGTATGCATCACTACAAGAGACTCCATATAGAAAATAGACTAGTAATGACGTCACAGTGCATCTCTATTTTTTTTTTAAAAAACCTTACTTGCAGGAGCATTCGTTTTATCATGGATGTCCGTTAAATGGTTTTATATAAGGGAGGGAGTCAATGACTGCATCGAACTTTCTTTTAAGAATCCAATCGGACTGATTCATGACCTACGTTTATATAACATAGTGTAGCGCATATAATTGTTATTTTTTATATTATTTTTTTTACTATAACCAATTTTGCAATTTTGTTAATCTAAATTTTAAGCTTGAGATCTCTCCGTTGTTTATTTATGACCAAAATTAATTTTTCTCCAATCCTGGCTACCTGCACTTCCATGACACAAAGAACCCACCAAAGCAAATGCAAATGAAGTCAGTAAACACGCTTTTAAAATATTCAAAGTGTATAGACAACAATAATGTCTACGAAGAACATTTTTAATTGAACATTTAATACTGATTTTAACTATTTTTTTAAAATTACAATGTCAAGGTTTGTTTGAATTTTTCATTTTAATTTTTTTTTTCTTTATGATCTAAGTATCTGGGTGTACTGAGCTTCCATATACTGTCAGTATCTGGTTGTACTGAGCTTCTATATACTGTCAGTATCTGGTTGTACTGAGCTTCCATATACTGTCAGTATCTGGTTGTACTGAGCTTCTATATACTGTCAGTATCTGGTTGTACTGAGCTTCTATATACTGTCAGTATCTGGGTGTGCTGAGCTTATATATACTTTCAGTATCTGGTTGTATTGCGCTTATATATACTGTCAGTATCTGGTTGTACTGAGCTTATATATACTGTCAGTATCTGGTTGTACTGCGCTTCTATATACTGTCAGTATCTGGTTGTACTGAGCTTCTATATACTGTCAGTATCTGGTTGTACTGCGCTTCTATATACTGTCAGTATCTGGTTGTACTGAGCTTATATATACTGTCAGTATCTGGTTGTACTGAGCTTCTATATACTGTCAGTATCTGGTTGTACTGAGCTTCTATATACTGTCAGTATCTGGTTGTACTGAGCTTATATATTCTTTAAAAACTCATTTTATTCAATTTTAGTTTTTCGTGTGTTATGTTTCACCTGACTCAATTCACAAACATTTATATCAAGGGGAAAACACAACCCAGAGATTTTTCTAAATTTTATTAATATTTTATTTGCTAAACAGTTTTTTTTAATTATTTTTTTAAAAATATTTTTTATTTAGAGTATTTCTTTAATAAAAGTCTAATATCTGTCCGGTCATCGATAGCGATTGGTCTCTCAAACTCCTAAAGACTCCCACAGCTTAACAGAAAAATAATAAATTAATCTCATATTGAACAAGTTTACACGAACGTTCAAAGCAAGTTTGTTTTTGTGCAGTAAATTTTTCCAAGACTTTATTTTTACAGGTGTGCCTTCAGAAATATTTTATAGTCAAACTACGGTGCTCTCATTTTCGTCTATGCATATTAAATTAAGCTGTGGCTTTTTTACGGGTACCTTTTTTTTTTTTTTTTTTTTTTTTTTTTTTTTTTTTTTTTTTTTATTTAAAGATGCGTAAAATATGTTTCATTACAATTGTCCCACGATGCAAAGTTGTTGTTTTTTCACGTATATATGAAGTTGTCAATTTTGTAAAATTCTGCTGCGATACCTATTCCATTATTAATTAAAAAATTATAATTCAATCATTAGTGTGTGAATTTTACGTGGAAAGCGATGACCCAAGTCAAATAGTTCTAATACAGAAAAACTTATAAACACATATATAATTAAATGCTATTCCTGTTGTCGTAATAAACTAGTTGACGACCGGATATCCGGCATGCTAGTTATCCGGACCGGGTATCGAGATGTCGCCACTATCTGGATTCGGCAAATACTTATCGCAGACCCCAATAGTATCCGGATATCAGCGTAGTCAGGAATTGTTTTAAGAAATCAAATTTAACTAACAATAATAAGCTTATAAACAAATATAGTCAAAGACATTGTTTTTACCGTTTATTTATTGAAACTACAATGATTACTATTTTTGACATGATGCACATTTATGGCCGGTCGATACGGCTGTGGAAGGGGAGGTACAACATGCCACCGAAACGACGGAGGAACGTCCTTGGACTGGCTTTGTTGCTCTATGTTCTACAGAAAGTGTGATATTCGATAATGCTAAATTTTAGAATCTGTGAAAGATCACCCACGCAAAACATAATAAGGAATTAAAACGTTTCAGGGTCACAAAAACTTAAAACTTCCATTCTTTGTAGGCACAGGAGTAGTTTGTTGCTGGTTTGTTAACTAAACCCAACTTAATGCCCCACCATTTTGCAGAAAACATCTGGACCGGCTATCCCCACACCAACATACCCCCTTCCCTAACATTTCTTTATTTGTATGAAGTACAATTTCAAAAACGCTATAGGTGTTTACATTGAAGAGGACTGAGGACCTTAAGAAAAACGAAGAGAGATAGAAATGGAGGAGGGGGCGGAGGTGGGGCAATTGTGATGAAAGGTTTGCTTTTATTAACAACAACGTTGAATATAGAAATGTCGGCACATTCTAACACAACAGGGAACGTTGCATTAAAAATACGGTTTATTGTCGTTGATTTTTTAAATAATAACAAAAAGGAAAACTTATTCTTTGAGAAAGAAAGTAGTTACTTACGTTGTTGAGATTTCTCGACCGGAAATAGGCAGTCCATAGTACCAACCGGACATAGGCAGTCTGTAGTACCAACCGGAAATAGGCAGTCTGTAGTACCAACCGGAAATAGGCAGACTATAGTACCAACCTTAAATAGGCAGTCTGTAGTACGAACCGGAAATAGGCAGTCTGCAGTACCAACCAGAATTAGACAGTTCGAAGTACCAAACCGGAAATAGACAGTCTTTAGAACAACCGGAAATAAACAGTCTGTAATACTAACCGTAAATAGGCAGTCAGTGGTACCAGCCGGAAATAGACAGTCGGTAGCACCAGCCGTAAATAGCCAGTTTGTAGTAAAAACCAGAAATAGGCAATCTGTAGTATCAACCGGAAATATACAGTCTGTAGTACAAACCGGAAATAGGCAGTCTGTAGTACCAACCGAAAATAGACAGTTTGAAGTACCAAACAGGAAATAGACAGTTTTTAGTTCCAACTGGGAATAGACAGAATGCAGTACCAACTGGACTTCAGACGAAAGCTCAAGTTTTGAGGGGGGTGTGGGTTCGGGTGGGCGAGAGGGGCTCTGACATTGCTTCATATCTTATTAACGGAACCGTTGTTCAAGCACAGACTTTTAATCTCTTAAGACAAACAGAAGGGAGATAATACCCCTTTTGTGGAGCGAGTTCGGGAGAAGTACTGTTTGACATCTATTGATACAGTCCCTTTTAGAGGGAGGATTTGTTGATACATCTCAGGGGACATTGTATTGTCCAAATACGATCCGACTTTTTTTTTCCTCATTTTATGATTTACTTTACAGTTAATAAAACGTAGTTTGTTTTTTTTTGTTTTTTGTTTTGTTTTTGTATAAGTAAATGATGGTTTTCCATAGTGTTTTCTCTTGGTCTCAAACATAATATTGCGACATGTCCACGCTATTAATAGATAGATTTCTACAGAAGAAAAGAAAGCAGTTTGTGTTTAAAATTTAGTGGAAAAATTACTTAACTACTATGGCCTAAATATTTAAAATTATAACACACACAAGAGAACAAACAAATACATATCAAAATATATAAATATAATCTTCTTATATAATATTATTTGTAATTTTACGTACTCTCCTGCCATAAAAAAGATTATTGCGTCCATGGTTGTCTGCACTTACATTTTTATTCGACTTTCAAATGTTTATAGTTTGTTGGTTTTCTTGGTTTGTTCTGGCAAACCGTTCCGCAAGCAAATGCCAAGCCGGAGGAAGAATGATTTTTATTGGTTTGTTTTTGTAGATGAAAAAAATTGGTTTTTATTTCTATGTCTATCCGAATGTTATATTACATTGTTTGTTTCGTTCTATTTCCAAGAGTTAGAGAGAGAAGGAATATGAGAAAAGCAAGCACTAGCTTCTATTTATGCCATGATTTTTGTTATGTAGGGTGTGTTTGTGGTTGTTGTTGGTGGTTGTGAGGGGAAGAATTAGAAAGAGAGATGGTGAGACTGTCATTCGTTCTGATTACTTCCTTACGTCATTCGTTAGTTAGAACTTAACTCATTAAGTGTGAGGATTGTCCATGCGTTCGCAAGTTCTTAAAACTTCTATATTTTTAAACAACTACTATTAAAATTAGCATATCGTGGTTTCCCCCTTCATCCCCCCATTCACAGCTTGTGATCCTAATCGGAATGATCCTATGCAGGTCCACCTCCCATCAAACAACTTTTCGCTCTCTGATGCTCGCGGCCTTAATAGAATTTCGCATCGGGACCCCGGTCTCGGCCTCGTGGCAGGCGGCCCACGAGAGAACTGTTTTGCGACATTGGGTGAACGGGTCCCCCATCAACGGCTCATAATTTAATCTCGTCTGTATGACCAGGGGATCGATGGACCGGACTGCCCGCCAATACGGTGAGCCAATATGGTCATATTTGTTCCTTTCGGTTAATGCAAATATTTCGGGCTGGAAAACTCACTTGTCTTGTGAGGGGGGGGGGGGAAAGAAGGGNAAAGAAGGAGTAGGTGGGTGGGGCTGGTAAGGATTGAGGGTGTTGTTGCCCTGTCGGTCGACCGTTGGGACTAGAAGTAACAAATTATTTCTCTAGTTTAGGTGGATAGTTTGTTTCGTCATTACTCACACGAGAACGGGATAGATGTAGAACTGCAACGTTATTGGTTGGTTTTGTCGCCTCATATCTCTCTTGGGTTTTTTTTCTCTCCTAATTTTAAGATCAAGATTTTATCCTGTAAAGAGACTTGAAAACGTTTTCGGTGTAGTCCATCTCTGTGTCGTGGTGTAGTCCATCTCTGTGTCGTGGTGTAGTCCATCTCTGTGTCGTGGTGTAGTCCATCTCTGTGTGTTCACGATCCATTTTTAGCGCATTTTCGAGAAGTCGAATGCGCTATTGCACCCGTTTTGTCCGTCCGTCCGTCTGTCATCACCCTAGATCTCAGCATCCATAAGTCCTAGACCCATGATGTATATATGTTTTTTGTATGTCCTGACCTGCCATTTGTGCATCAACACTCAGTTACTCGATCCGTTAAAAAACCCCGTTAAAACTACCAAAAAACATTGCGAATCGAGAGATAACACTGGCGCAGGCAACGGCCGCCATTGCCGGAAGTCTTAGTATTATCAAAAGTATTAGTTTTTTTTTTCTTGACGTCATTAGAATATGTGTACAAGTTTAGAGAGTTTTACGTCAAAATTTGTGGTGACTTCAATCAAGATCTTAGCGGCCCAGGGGCAGAAATTGAAAACTTTTTCGAAACAAGCTTCAACATTCAACTACTTTCACCAAGATTGGCAACTACGATCTATCAAACAACAATTGACGGAGTATTTGGGCGATTAGCTGATTACAATTTAGAATGTTTCATTTATGAGTCCTATTTCAGTGACCACAAACCACTTGTAGTTAGATTAAAGAGAAAATAAAAAATTTTAAAATGTAAAGAAATGACTTTTAAATTAAAAAAATTTCAGGTATATTCATTACACAAGAAAATTCATAAAAATATGTCTAAAATCTAAACACAATTACTGATAACTACATAATGCTGATATCTAACATAAGTACTGATACATAATACGAAAATGCGCTAACACGTCCTGAGTTCCAAAAGGGACCAGGCTTAACATGATTTTTTTTCTCGTTCTTTTAATGTTGGTTTGTTTAACTAGGTGCACTGTCCTTTCAATGAAGTCAGATCAAGGTATGAGGCATGGTAAGTAACCTTCTTAAGAGTTGGGTTAGGTGAGGGTGGGAGAGGGAGGCAAGTGGTGGGGGGTCATAGCAGCGATACTACATGCAAAGAAGGGAAAGGCGATGTCCATTAGAACACGTAGGAGAGTATGCGTCCCAACAGCAATAGTTAGGTTTAAGTGTTGCCACGGTCATGAGTTTCTGATCCAGTAGCTATAGGTCTTTTAAAGCCAAGCTAAATTCATGAGAGGTTGTTGTTGTTGTTGTTTTTTTATAAGCAATGGGTCATTTGAAGAATGCAAACTTAAAAACTTGTGTGAAATGTGTGTTTATGGGCAACATTTCAAGAGCCAATTGAAAATTTTAAAACAATTTCTCATATATTTCTGTTATTTTGTTGTTGTTCTTTTATGTACGCACGCTCTCACACCTAGTCATTAAAATAAATTATTTGTTGTTGGTAGCAATTGATGCTAAAATAATTTAATAACAAAGGCGGAGTCGTAACGCTATTAGAAACGTTTACTACACTGATTATAATTTAAATTTATTATTTTAATTACTTTCTAATTTAAAATTACTTCAATAGTTCCTTTTTCCTAGGGCATATGTAGATCAATTATTATTATTATTATTATTATTATTATTATTATTATTATTATTATTATTATTATTATTATTATTATTATTATTATCATTATTATTATTTGAACAATATTAAAAAAATCGGTGCGGTCGTACACATCCGTTCTCTTAACATTAACAGGAATAGTAAGATTATAGAAGAGAGAAGTGGAGCTGGAAAGTCATGCAGGTGAAAAACTCAAGAAAGTCGAGTAAGAATCCCTTCAATAGATCATGACTAGACCGATGAATATTTTAGAGAAACATCTAAATTTAGGATCGGCCTAGCCTCAAGATTTCTTCTGTCAATTTGATGGTGCTAAATGGAAGTACCACTTTAACTCGTTAAAGTAATGTAATAAAAGTTTATTATATAATGTACAATAATGTTGATCTATGCCCATAATAGTAAACACTAATATGATATTAAAACCATACATAGTTTTGACGAGTGTGATTAAAAAGTCAAAGGAAATGTGAATGTTATATCCTAGAGAATAGTGCCCATAAAAGGTCAAACCTTCAAGTCGATGTCACCAACATCGTACCCATACCCACCCCTACCATTTTATTTCAAGAATAAGCCTCGATAATATGGTGTGCCCCTTTCCCCCCCCCCATCATCCACCCCTCCCCTTTCAAAATATTTGGCTCAGGTTTTTAGCGTTTTGTAACCTCAAAATTGTAATATATTGTTTCATTTCGATGAAGAACTCTGAATGATATCGTCATAGATTACGCTACCGTGATCTAACGAGGTAAGTCTTGAGCTGGTCAACCCCTGGTCGCACAGTCCGTCGTACTCCATTCAATCCTCAAATAACTCGGTGTCGCGTAGCAAGCGTTGCAGAAGTTAAATCATGAACTAAAATCCACTAAAATCCGTTATTTAGATTTGGGTGATCGGCGTTGGAAAAGCGGTCAGTGATGTTGGTCTTATTTACGAGTGGTACGTGAGAGAATCTTTCTTGATAGAGAGAGGGTTGGGGCTGGAAAGGGTGGGAGTCGATTAAATACATTCAGATAGTTGGTTTCCAAACCAAGCCCGGGGGTTTCCTAGGACGGGCGTCATTAGCATGGGGTGGATGGGTGTGAATATGTCCCGTCTCTAGCAACAAACCGGCTATTGCTATGTCAATGTGTACGACTTGTCTTGTTTACATCGTGCGTGGCTGGCGTCTTTCGTCGGTTGCTTTCGAACGTTTTATTTCCATGGTAATTAAGTGCGTGACGTATTTGTGATGTGGTTTCATGTAAACTGCGACGTAATGTTGACTTTTCTTTAAAAAAGTAACTAGCATTGATCGGTTACGCTGTTAATACCCTGGGACTGAATGAGATTGTTGTATTTTCCTTCCACTCCCGAGCTGTTTGTTGTTAATTGTTACTTTATTTGGCGTCAATGCGGCTACTAGGTTTAAATCTAACAATGTTCATGGCACCGGAGTTAGGTTCTTCTTTACTGAGAACACGGCGTGTAACTCGTGTGGAAGAAATAGATGTGAGTAGATAACATACCCCATCGTCTTGGTCAACACAGCATGTCGGTGTCTCCTCTCACTTACGTTCTGTCCCGTTTTTAGAGTAAGCCGCGTCTTTTTTTTATTGTATCTGAGAGCCATCTTTGGGAACTCTCCTGTATTGTAAGAGCCATCTGAGCCAAGTCGTGTCCATATCAGAGAATCACCAACTTAAGCTACCTACGTCCTGTCTGTCCACATCAGAGAATAACCCACATGAGCTACCTACGTCCTGTCTACATCAGAGAATAACCCACATGAGCTACCTACGTCGTGTGAGAATGATGGGCCATTAACACCCAACGTGCCAGTATTATTTTATTTGGCCGACTTTTTATTCCCTCAGAAAGACATCTTACAATGAATAGTAACGAATCCAGTTTAACAGTGAGTTTGAATCAAGAAATCTTACATTGCGCTGTTAACAGTAAATCGGTACCTTTTTAGTAAAGACAATTACTGTTCATAGTTTTTATTTAATTTTTATTTACACATGGTGTTCACAGTCAAAGGTAAAAATTTTACTTTTTAAATTCATTCTTTCACGTATTCAATCCCAGAGCCGTCTCAACGCATAGGCCCGTTGGGGATTTTCCCGGGGCCCACCATGCTTATGTCATCTTCCTTATAAATCTTATTGGCATTCTTATCAGCATTCTTGGAATGCTTCTTATTTTATTTATTGCAGACGCTCCGTTTGTACAGAAGATTATTGAGTCCTACATGTATCCATTGTTTAAGTCTCGTCTTGTATTTTTATTTGAATTTTATTTGTTGGTTTTCCTCATTTGACCAGGCAACTCATTCCACTGCCGAATTCCTGACGGAAAGAACGAGAAAGAATTTTTATGTTTGTTGATGCATACGGACTAGGGTTTTTATAACTATGCCTGTTGGAGTGTTGTATTAGATGATCTTTAGTCTATACTCAATACGCATATTATTATACTTGAGAGAATATTCTCTCAGCGCAGATACAAGGAAATGTTAGAGCTGTTTAAGCCTAATAAAATTGACTTTCTTTTTTTTTTGTCATTCAAGTTGTTTTATCTTGTACCAGGATTTTTCAGACAGATGGCGCCACCTTTCGAATTCAGTAGCATTGAACCATAGATATAATAATGGAACTTCAAAGTGAGTCTAAAAATACTGTTGCAAGATACTCCTTATTTTTATTTGTGAAAATTCGAATTTTTTTAGGATGTTAATTTAATGTATTTAATTATTTTGGTAATTTCACATCGCATATTTACTACTTTAAAAAAAACAATTTTAAAAAACCTAGAGTATGGCTATTTTAAAAAAAAAAAAAAAAACTAGAAACCTAGACGAGGTTAAAAAAAAACAACAACCTAGATCTAGGTTGATAAACCTAGCGCTGGCAGCACTGAATTGGATACTGTCTATTAATATATATTATGTATATTTTTATTTTTTATTCCTGCGGGGGGGGGGGGGGGCACTCTTTCTTTGCCTGGGGGCCCAACACTATTTCCTTACCCGGGGTCCAAAATGGTGTAAAGATGGCTCTGCTCAAAACTATGATAAAGTAGTTGTACGGCATCCTTCCACGACTAATGTTTAACGATGAAATGTCAACGATTCAATGTAATTAATAAAAAATAAAACAGTTTTATAGTTACTACTTTAACAGGCCATGTGGTATGTGACTTCAGGAGATGACTGCGAGGTATAAATGTTGGGCGAACGGTGGGAATCAAAAAGTGACTCAAAGAAAAGTTTCAAGGAAATTAATGATGCAGACGGACTGATGTGAGGCTGAACGGTGGTTAAACAAGGAGTCTTATTACCAAGACAGTGGGGAAGGGTGGGTTGGAGGGTGGGGTTGGGTTGGCGAGATAGATGACCTCGCCAGAATTAAATACGAGACCATGTGCTGGGATATGAGCCGAACAGATCTTTAACAGGGCTTATTGATAGCAGTGGAGACAATAATTAGATAGAGACTTACATATGACATTACCCATTAATTAGATGGAGACTTGCAAATGACGTTACCCATTAATTAGATGGAGACTTACAAATGACGTTACCCATTAATTAGATGGAGACTTACACATGTGACGTCACCCATTAGTTAGATAGACACTTACAGATGTGACGTCACCCGTTAATTAGATAGACACTTACACATATGACGTTACCATTTCCATTAAGCTACACATAAAATATGAAGCTTATCCTAACTTCAAACAATGGATGATCCTAAACCTAACCAAGATTGAACGACTATGGTCTAAACCTAACCAAGATTGAACCCAGGCTTTAGTAAAAAAAAAAAAACAAAAAAAAAACAACCTTATACAGTAATCTGACCCTAATCCACTTATAAACATAACACACATTTTGACCATAGACATAATCCAAATAAAACCCTTAATCCACTGGTGATCGTAACCATGATCCACGTATAAACCTTTACGCTAACACGCATTTAACTCTAGCCTTACCCGACATTTGAGCCTAAATCTAACGCCAACCAACATATTAGGCTAAATCTAACGTCAACCAACATGAGCCTAAATCTAACTTCAACCAACATATGAGCCTACATCTAACTTCAACCAACATGAGCCTAAATCTAACTTCAACCAACATATGAGCCTAAATCTAACTTCAACCAACATATGAGCCGAAATCTAACTTCAACCAACATGAGCCTAAATCTAACTTCAACCAACATATGAGCCTAAATCTAACTTCAACCAACATATGAGCATAAATCTAACTTCAACCAACATGAGCCTAAATCTAACTTCAACCAACATATGAGCCTAAATCTAACGTCAACCAACATATGAGCCTAAATCTAACTTCAACCAACATATGAGCCTAAATCTAACTTCCACCAACATGAGCCTAAATCTAACTTCAACCAACATATGAGCATAAATCTAACTTCAACCAATATGAGCCTAAATCTAACTTCAACCAACATATGAGCCTAAATCTAACGTCAACCAACATGTGAGCCTAAATCTAACTTCAACCAACACATGAGCCTAAATCTAACTTCCACCAACATGAGCCTAAATCTAACTTCAACCAACATGAGCCTAAATCTAACTTCAACCAACATATGAGCCTAAATCTAACTTCAACCAAAATATGAGCCTAAATCTAACTTAAACCAACATGAGCCTAAATCTAACTTCAACCAACATATGAGTATTTGGAGCAGACCAACATACAGTACGTCGAACGTTAAAAGAGAGGCTGTCATATAATTTTAGACAAAACATTTTTAGGGTTGCGGATATTAACTATTAATTTATCGATTAATAGTTAAAATTGTAATCCATTAAATTACGATTAAAATTTAAGAAATTAATTTTTTTTTTCAAATTTATTAATAATTTATAATTTTTATTTACATACTTTCCCCTCTGCTATCATTATCTATTCAGAGGTGGATACATAAGTAAAAACGATTTTCTTCCTTATTTCTTGGATAACAGAACGAATTTTCTGTGTTACGTCACAAGATTTGGGAGCCTAAGAATTAACACGACATAACCGTTTCTGCGAAATAATGAATCGAAACTTTTATTAACGGGATCTACATATGCGTTATACAAATATAATTAATCGTAATTAATCGATTACATTTTTCTTCGATTAATTGAACAGAAAAATTAATCAGTACCAGCCCTTATGTTTTTTTCATTTCATTTATAAATATTTTTTTAATCTTCTAAAAGAATTTACTAAAGATGTACCCATTTTCCTTTTTCCTTAGCGGAAGGTATTTTGGGTAATTTGCCTTAAGACAAATGAATCGCTCTATTGGATTATAGACAAAGGAATCTCTCTGTGGGTGTATCACCATAAAACTAATATTATATAACAATTTAGCTTTGTTTATAATTTATAACTAATGTTCAAATACAAATTTTAAAAAGACATTTTAACACCCACCCACCCCCATGCACAGTTTAGTAAAAGTATAAACACATAGGCTACATTTGCTTTCGTTACATTCGATGATAGGACGGAAGCAATTATTTGAGGCTCTGGCGCTAATCTTCGGAAAATAGCCACATCATCGATAAAAGTTGGCATTTATGCCATCCCCTTGTCCCGCCTCCGTAAAAAGATCTGGGATTATATATCAATAGTAAAGTCACGATGACCTACCCTTGTTGTTGTTATTAAAGCAATCCCGGCAGAATACTATTGCAGTCATCCAATTCTCGATTGTATTAAGGAAACTGCCCTAAAGGAGTTACGATCTTCAACAAGCAGTCCCTTCTGAAAGTTCACGGAGTGGATGGAAACAGAATGAAGTCCCTTTACGTGTGTACATTTGAATCGGCGGGATGAAAATTCTAGGTCTTCTGAAATTTTTGAAAAGTGTGAAAATTATCGGGCTGCGGAAATTACCGATTAATTTCTCGATTAATCGGTAAAACATTTTATCGATTAAAATTATTTTAATCGATAAAATATCGATTAAAATTAAAGAAAATGTTGTTGTTTTTTTAATGCGATTTATTAATAAATAAGTAAATATTAATAATTAACAATAGTTTCGTTCTTTTTTTTTACGTATAAACTTCTCCATTTAAAAGTGGTTTATTACAGTGTAAATATTAAAACAACCTGTTTTATAAGGAAAATTATATTTTGATAAGCAATATTTTTATTCAATTAACAATATCAAAACTTAATTCACTGACATTATATTGAACCACTTTTATTTAAATATGTCTCCAAACCATATTATAATTATAAAATTAAATAACTAAGTTATGGGCATTTTTAAAAATGCCCTGAAAAGGCACAAAATATAAAGGAAAACATAGCGAAAAAAGTTATAATGAGGTCTTAGAAAAAATTCATAACTTTTGAACCACTTTGGATAAAAAGATAATCTCTACGTTTTTGTTAATCATCAAACAATGTTTATACAGCTGTATTACTTTAGAATTTTTTAATTAATTTGAAATTTTCATCCCAATGTCTAAGCTTTAATAATTAGTAAGTTTTTCAATTATTTTTTTTATTGCTAACTATGTTTTAAAAATAACCCAATAAAACAAAAAAAGTCAATAGCCCGTCTTTATTACTTCCCTTGAAATTTTCAGTTTTATGACGTCATACATCTATATTTTTAGCTTTATCAAAATTATCGATTAATTAATCAGTAATTTTTCAAAAGTTAACGATTAATTTTAATTTAATCGATAACAGCCCTATGTGAAAATGAAGAAAATCTATGAGCGAAATTTGAGGTTTTTTGTTGTTTGAAAGAGTTTTGAACATCAGAGTCATGCAACGAGCATGCTAATCTGGCACGAACAGTGTTAGTGCTATATAAAAGAAAGCTTTCCTTCATTTATTCACCTTCCCTTTCCCACAAACCAAGAGTTCGCCCTTTTTCATCCCCTTAGTTACATAAAGTTTTACAGTCTCAGTTCTCTACTCAAACAAACTTCTATGTCCGTAACTACCAGTCTTCCTTTATCCCATGTCCCATTTTTTTTTAAAGATTCTACTTCTATATACATCAAACAGAGCCGAGTATTAATTATTATTTAGCTACCATACGTTGTATTTAATGATTAGGATTTTAAAAAATCCCAGACGTACATATTAACTTCTAGAAAAACGTTCCTGATTTGTCGTGGTGTGTTGACTTGAAGATGACCATAAGTCATTGTGTCCAGTTTCAATAACCAGGTGGTCGTGTGGGCTCTGTTGACATTGTAATGAATACAAACGACGTCAGAGACAGAGGGCGCCTGTGATTACCAAAGATTAATGCACGTAGCCCAGTAATCCGTTCATGTTTCATATCCATCAAATAAACCCGTTAATTGATTAGCATTTTCCCCCAGTATTCCCAATTTTTCATTCATTGAATGAATGCCTACATTGAGACATGAAAATATAGTTATAATATATCCCATATGTCCTTAACTGTATCTGCTGTATACGCTAAATGCCTATTATCGCTTACGTGTAGCTATGTGTGTGTATCTTGTGCGTGTGTTTGAGTGTGTTTGTGTGTGCATGTCTGAGCGTGTGTGTGAAAGAGAGAGACTAAGTGTGTTGTGTGTTTGTGCGTGCGTGTGCGCTGACGCGTGTTCGCATGTGAAGGAGAGCGCATATAATTAGGGTTACGGCGAGGGAAGGAATATTAATTCAGCCTGTGCTTCTATGCATGTGCTTCCCAGTGGCACTAAGACTGAATGTCAAATAATGAAACAATCATATATTTCTGGAAATGACGCGGGTCGTGGCCATCAAAAAAGTAATCATTGGTATTTTTAATTTCTGCACAATCAATTTTTATAATCTCCAGACACAAGTCAGCCTATTGGAACACCGACATGAGATGTCTTCGATATGAGACACATTGAAAAACGGACGATTTAAATTATAAAGTGGCTTTTTACTCCTAGCAAAATGATATTTTTGAGCTTCTATGCACTAGTGCTGGGGTCACCATTGAGTAACCAACATACAGTCCCAACAGTTAAGCTCTATCAAATGGGTCCACGACAATGGGGTCAATAAAGCCTTTGAAAAAGAAGACTCTCGTCAAAACGGCATCTGATTACAGGCCCTACGTCCTTTGGCTAAGACGAAAGAAGCAGCGACTGAATTGCTTTTTTTTAAAGAAGCTTTTTTGATGTTGGCATCGTCTTGAGTCAATATGTCGGGACCGAAACGCCGGCCCCTCTCCACTACGTCTTTGAGTTTCACATAAGAAGGTTCGTGTTAAAACTGTTTACGTTATTCTGCTATTTTATCAAGGGCTGATCAGTATGGCTCCCCTGAAACGTATTGTGTAACAGAAAGCTCATATTATAGGGTCGATTAGCCTGGTTCAAACATTCATCGCCCGTGTTTACATTAGGGTCGCATCACCAAACCACGACATCAATAACTTCAGAGTTTTAAGAACAAATAAGTAATGTGTATCTATCTTAATTCTCCCTGGCCCCTTGATGCCGCTTTTGCATGGAACACCTCCATTTCTTTCTGAAATCCGATGACTAGACTTCCAGGCTTCAGAAAACCTTTCTCCCCCCCCCCCCCCAATTCCTTCTTACACATTGGAAGCAGTTCTGTATGCATAAATCGTTCATATTCTAGATCGTGATCATATTACCCAAACATGTTTTTTTTCAGGTTGATATAAAAGTTATAAACTAACGATGATGTCATGTCGATCATATCAACAACAAAACAAACTAATATTTTTTTTTAAGTGTGACTTTTCTGCCAGCGCTTTTCCCCCTTCACCCCTGCGCCTGAACTAAGCGAATCACACAAGGAGACTGCTCTTTTGATTTCGGTAGTCAATATGATGGCAGAGTGTGTCGTCCGACGGTCATGTGATCGTAAGGGCCCCTGACAAGCCTCTTCCTGTGGAGATTGTCCTGTTCTGGGCTGCCTAATGGCCGGCATTATCCAAGGGGACGGAGGAGACCAACGCGCCCACAATCTCGGCTGCTGCGGCCGGATAATTGGGTTGGCAGAAACCCTTGTAGATTGGGCGCTTACCAGGAGTTACTGAAATTTAAGAAGAGGTGGGGAGGGGTGGCGGAAGGGGTGGTGAGGAGGTGAGCGTATGAGATGATGTCGTGTTCTTTTTTACAAACGCCGTGGTAATGACGTAACAGGTGCGGTACTAGTTGCTCTGAGCAATCGTACTAGTTGCTCTGAGCAATCGTACTAGTTGCTCTGAGCAATCGTACTCGTTGCTCTGAGCAATCGTACTAGTTGCTCTGAGCAATCGTACTAGTTGCTCTGAGCAATCGTACTCGTTGAATGATTTATTCCTAAACAATTTGGCTTTTTTCCTTGAGCTGCGATTTAGGTCATAAAGGGTTAAATCTGTTTGTTCTAGTGATGGTTGATGTTTAAAATGGAAAGTGATGTAGCTCTAGCTCTAAGATGGTATTATGTTTAAAATGGGAAGTGATGTAGCTCTAGTTCTATGATGGTTGATGTTTAAAATGGGAAGTGATGTAGCTCTAGTTCTATGATGGTTGATGTCTAAAATGGAAAGTGATGTAGCTCTAGTTATATGATGGTATTATGTTTAAAATGGAAAGTGATGTAGCTCTAGTTCTATGATGGTTGGTGTTTAAAATGGGAAGTTATGTAGCTCTAGTTCTATGATGGTATTATGTTTAAAATGGAAAGTGGTGTAGCACTAGTTCTATGATGGTATTATGTTTAAAATGGAAATTGATGTAGCTCTAGTTCTATGATGGTTGATGTTTAAAATGGGAAGTGATGTAGCTCTAGTTCTATGATGGTTGATGTTTAAAATGGAAAGTGATGTAGCTCTAGTTCTATGATGGTTGATGTTTAAAATGGGAAGTGATGTAGCTCTAGTTCTATGATGGTATTATGTTTAAAATGGAAAGTGATGTAGCTCTAGTTCTATGATGGTATTATGTTTGGTATGTTATTGGGATCTAACATCCATTTTCGAAAATTAACTTGCGTCTTGTGTGTCATTGGTGGGAAAACTTATCTGGGTTAGGGCCACATTATACAGTCATGATACAATATAGGACATCGTCAGTGTGTCATAATACTTTTTTTTCCTCTCTAAATCTCTTATTCATAAGCAAATAGAACGATGTATAAATACTTTTAGAAAAAAGATGGTTGTTTATTTTTAACCTTATATAATCTTTTCTGAGAGAAATTGAGACACAACACCAAGAATATAATGCAACTACTTGAGAGATCTACAGACATCTAAGTCAACAGCCAGACTCTACAACAATAAATCCCAGTAAATTATCGGTCAATATTTTACGTCAAAAACAGTTGGCGCGATTTTTTTGTTCTTGTTTTTTTTTTTTGTTGTAGTTGTTGTTGATGTTCTTTAAAGTAGGGTGGGGGTGTGGTGAAGAGTTGGCGGGAGAGTGGGGGGTTAGCTACCCGTCTTTAATTGGCTCTTTCATCGAAAATCCTCTCTCAATGTGCAGGCCAGTACTGAGAGGTACCGAAATGCTATCATTACCAAAGATGACGCTGTCGTCTCGAGTGACCAGAGATGAACCGCAGAATATACCAATCGGATTCAGCCGGGGCAACGGCGGTTCATTTTCTGCTGGTCAACAACTGGGTTTGCCCGTGAACAAGTCCGATGACCGTTGGCCGAGATTTCGCCGCAAACACTGTCCACACAAGTCACTTATTTGATACACTTAACGGCGCCAAGAGGAAAGAGGAAAAAAAAAACAGCTCCCCACTTGAAAAATTAGGAGTTTTCTTCTTTACTACCACGTTATTTGGGGCTACTGTTGTGTGGCTGTCGTGATGGGGGTGGGGGTGGGTTTCAACCCAGCCCTTACCGACTTTATGAAGTGTGCGTGATATCTTTTTTAGCTCTGGTTTGTTTGTTTGGTTTGTTAGTTTGCTTTTTTGGTTTTATCATTCTTTTCTTGTTTTGTCTCATTTATTTGTACGTAAGTTGTTTTTTAACTTACTTTTTTAAATATTTTTTTTTGTTTTGTTTTTTTGGTTTAGGTATTGAGGTTGGGATGGCGGATATGGATTGAAGTGTGAAGAGGGAAATAATTAACTATTATCTGATTTTTAATCAGTATTAACCTTGAGTTTGTGTATATGCATATATTTTTAAAGCATCTCTGCTCTAAGAATACACCAATGAAGGCAGTGCGTAACTGTGCACTACTGCTAACACATCTTAAAACACAAACCTGTAAGATCACAATACATCAAGCGCCTTCGTTTTGTTTTTCCGTCAAAGGCCATTTTTTAAACTTTATATTTTTCCGGGGGAGGGAGGGAGGGAGGTTAGGTTGGGTGGCGGTTAATACAACTTATCATAGAAACTTTCAACGTGGTGTTTTGGGGCCGTCCATACATGACGTCACGCACTTAGGGAGGGAGGAGGTTAGGTTGGTCGGCGGTCAATGCAGCTTATCATGGACACTTCCAACTTAGTGTTTTGTGGATCAGGATAAAGTTGAAATATTTACTAATTATTTGTTTACATATATTACATCCTTAACTATTAATAATTCATGAAAGCAAATATTATGATTACGTTTGTGCTGTGTCCGAAGTCCGCAGATGACCTTTCAAAAAGCACAAACAATATTTTTGGTTACATTTCGTAGGTAAATATAATTTTATTGTTCATGTAGGAAGGGTGATATTGGGTCTCGTTTCATGATAAATTGGCACGTGAGGAATTTTTATTTATAAAAATATTTTTGCTTGTAACGAAATACTTTTTTGGTAAATGTGAACCTGAGATTTGTTACAGTAGAGCGACATGCAAACTCGCCTGGCATCTCAAGTGTTTTTCATCTCTCTGAAGACAGGGACTTGTTCCCGTGGCATAATAATGTCCTTGAATCAACCCAGCTCTGTTGCCACTGTTGCGTACAGGGCATTGTTTTGGGTTTTATAAAATCGGTGAGCAATGTGCCATCCCCCTCCTCCTTATGCCGTGGCCTGTGAACGCTGCTTTACATGTCCATCAGGCCAACATGCAACATATGTGTAATAAAGTATTAACGTGGGATTCAATAATACTCTGTAAAAAAAAATGCCTTTTAAAGCAACGTGTTGCATCACGAATTCACCGAGACACAACTAGTGTGATTATCAATGTTCCCTATATAGTTCGTCGGTCCTTGTGTTTAGAATTAAACAACTCGTGAAAAAAAAAGTTTTTTTTAAACTATAAATCCCTTATATTTGAGACTGAGCTAAAAGTATTGATTATGTTCAATATAATACGCCCCGCACGACAAAAAATTACAGACTGAGCCTGACTGAATTTCCCTTACTGTAAATAACGGGGACGCGGTCATCGATGGCTGGAGTGAAATGTAGTGAACCTTGGAATTCAACTATAGCAGACGACTTTATAGAGATATATAGAGATAAACTAAAATTAATTAATTTATATACGGTACTTTTGATCAATCTGAAATTTTTATACAAAGCATTGTTAGGTGATATAAGTGTATGCGCAAAATTTCAGATTGATAGGATCACGGGAAGTGGGTCATTTTTTACTTTCATTTTTCCGCCCAACCTACCACGACAGACAGGGATAGAGACAAGACTCTGAAGGTATTATAAGGGATTTTTAAATAAAAACTTTTGTGCAAAAGTTTCATAGCATCTATTTATTGTGCAATATTTTACCAAATTTGATGCGCAGTAATTATAAACTACTTCGTGGCCTCGATCAGATGTCTGCGCGGCCACGGCCACGGAGCCAAGCAGCTTAAAAGGAACATCGGTGAGTAAACCACACTGCTATGATGCGCGCCGACTCCTATTCAGACAAGTGTCTGCTGTTTTAAAAGGGATATTGCCTTTACTGTCGATTTTCTCCCAAAACTTATCATAGACTTTCCTTAAGTTTGCCAACTTGGAGCCTGTTGAGAGTAAATACGTCCATACGACGGCGCCTCTGTTAGAGTTGTTTAAACACGGTCCCAAGCCTGATTACAACCGCAAGAGGGTTGGCGCGTAGCCAGCCATCTCGCCTCTGACAAAAAAAGTTAACAAGGCGAGGCGAAGCGATGTAAATCATTTATAATTTGTGTTAGCTGTACCCCAAGGTGGGTTATGAGGCCTTGCAGCCATAGATATAAGGGTAGTCTAAAGGCCTACACACCGAGGGTTCTCCTTCCACAAGCAAAAAGCTTAGGCTCCTGCAACGTTAGATTGAACACACAAAAACACACCTGAATCTGAAAATGTCTACTCAAAATCATGTTCCAATAGAAACCATATCTGAATTTGATAAACTCATAGGACGCACTATTTAAAAAGCGTTAGATAACACCACAAGTCAATTAATCCCTTAAATGGAATCCGTAAACAAGGAAGAGAGCATTAGCCAAAGAATACCCGAGACGCCAGCTAGAGTATACACACTTAAAACAGCCGGAGAGCTAACTACAAGACGAAGATTGATGGATTATTTTTTCCTTCTCCTTTCGTCTTCTTATTTGTTGTTTTTGTTGTTGTGGTTGACATGAGTGCTAGTACGAGGCACCTGATCTTTACGATAAATTAACTTCTTCTAGAAATATTGTTTCCACTCCGCGTGTCAATGTCATGATGTCATTTACAGCAGGTATAAAGAATGACTTATTTACCGCTGGTTGTCTGAAAAGTGACGTACGAAAGTATGAAGAATGCTGAAGATACGACGAAAGTCAAGCAGATTTTTTTACAGCACCAATATATTTTCTCAGTATCGTCATTATATGAGTCTGGGTTTGCGTTAGGATTTGGGAAGGTGGGTTTCAAGGGGATATTCTTTTTTTCGACGAAACTCTCAAACATTTCTTCGTGGATGCTAGACTATATGGTAAAGATCTGAAAGAGGAAAATAACATCATGGGGAGAAAGCTGCCATAAACCAGCGGGAACATTTTTTTTAAAAATCTGTCTGTTATTCTTGTGCGCGATTATTTTCAGGCCATGAGCTGGATTATCCACAAGGTAATCCTAAACGATCATACAGTCTCGTTCATTTGAAGCTATTGATTGAAGTATCATTATATAATGTACCGGGGGATTTTCTTCATCTTTCATCGTTTTGCTAAATTCTGATTCATTGAGTTCAATATCTATACAGAGATAAATATTTGAATATCGTTGTGACCCATTCCTTGCAATCGTTACTGTTATGTTATGTTGTTGTTGTTGTTGTTGTTGTTTTTTTCATGGACTTGTTTTAAATTAAACTCCAATCAGTAATAGGCCCAGTGGCGGATTTAGCTTTGTCTGCGAGGGGGGGCTAGGAGAATTTTAGGGGGCGCCGCAAAATTTTACTAATATCAGAGCGTTGGGCAAATACTAGGGCTGTTAACGATTAATTTAAATTTAATTGTTAACTTTTGAAATATTAACGATTAATTAATCGTTAATTTTGATTAAAGCCAAAAATTTTAATTTATGATGTCATAAGTAACACTCATTTCAAGTTCTTGTTGAAAATCTAAATAAAACTGGCATGTCTCCTTTATACGTCTACTTTTCACCAACTACGCAAAAAGACAAGTGTGTTAAAATTAATTGGTTCAAGTGATGAGCGGATCTAATTGACAATATAACCAGCCGAGCTGAATAATCATTCACATGGAACTAAGAAAACTTAAACTGGTATGCTCAAAACGGTCTTGGCAAGGAATGACCTTATCGGATATCGGTGTTCATTAATTTTCCACCATTGCACAGGATTAATGGATTCAAGAACTTCCATCTCCATTTTGTAAAGCAGTAATTCATCAGAAGAGCTGTCGTCATTTCTTTGTTTCAGAGTCAAACTCCACTACTGCCATTACCAAAATGTTCGTGTAATCTTCAGGAAATTATTTATCAGCCGCATTTTTTTTTAAAAAAAATATTATTTTTTTTACTTTTTGACTTAAAATTATTTTTAAGTGATGGGTTGATTAATGGTTAAAAATAATTTAATCCTTAAAATTTTAAGGATTAATCGAGAAAGTAATCGCTAATATCCGCAGCCGTTTTCAATACTAATTATTAGCCTACTAATTTAGTACAATTTCCAAATTAACAAACAAGTCACACAGAAGAAACAATATAAACAGATATGTTTTCAAAATAGTAACGTATATTTATTTCAATAGTATATTTATTGATCTAAGAAAGAGACTTAGTTTATGCGAATTTATATAGAGCCCTGAGCCATCTTTAAATGCCTTTCTACGTGGAGCGAAACGATTTATCGTTGATTCAAAGTCAACTTTCTCACCTAGATCACGTTCATTTGAAATTAATGCCAATCAGGACAGACGTTCGTTTGTCATTGTTGCGCGCAAATAATTTTTGATGATTTTCAATCATTGCTAACAGAAAGATTCAAGTAAATGTTTATAGAATATTGACAAACAAGAGAGACCTGATGCCATTTATTTTTCAATCAAGAACGGTACAAACTCTTTAAGTTGTAGCTCACTAGATAGTGATGGACGTTGTGATGCATGCAAATTTTTAAAGGTATAATATTCAAGAATGCTTCTTCTAGGTTAATGTGTTTGTAAATTTTGCATAAACTTTGATCTGTATTTTCTTCCAACATTTGTGATGGATCAATACAATAGAAATAAATAGCTGTGCCCCTAAAGTTATTAAATCGATAATCTATTTATTTTAGAAGTGTATCCAAGATAGTGAAGTACGTTTCAGATTTAAAACTGTTAGTTGGATCATTAGCCCTTTTATCTTTACTAAGTTCACCTGCCTTACTTTCAATTTCTGCAATTGGCGTTTCTTTAAATTTTGTTTTTAACATCTTGTTTGGAACAATTTTCGTTAATAAATTATTAGACATCTACTTTCAGAATTTTAAAAAGTTTGATCGCTTCTCATTTCAAAGAACTTATTTCTTCCAACATCGATCAATCGTTTTGCAATTGCAATGTCAATACTCTTGAGCTGCAAGTGGTTTGATAACATGAAAATACCAACCAACTTTTGTACAAATAGCATCAGAAAAAACAAAAGAATATTTTGTTATTAAAGCAGATAGTCCCATTACTTCTGTTCTGACACTTCCTTTATGTTATGTCGATGGCCTTGAAATTATATCTTCTAGAGTGGCTAGAATAGCAGAGAATGATCCAATAACTGCATCAACTGTATGCATACGGCCTACGGCTTGCCCATCTTGTATCAAAAAGTCATTTCAGAGTATCTACTGTTGATTCATATTGAGATACTCGATTTTTTAAAAGAGTATGTAGACGTATTAAACTTGACGTAAAGAATACGTTTCAGCTTTTCCAAAAACAACTGTATACATCACTGTTTAAAGACATTGCTTTGATAGTGACCAAATACAAAACATGAGTACATCAATGAACATAGATGGCATTGTATGAAGGGTTGAAGGCCACTCTTAGTTCAAGACATCACAGATGAGCCATCATATGTGTGGTGAAATGTGTGTTATGTGGCTGTTGTCTAGGGTATTATTATTATTATTATTTTACACACACAAGGATATACTTCAGTGATCTCCGCAAATGATTAAGACCAAGAACCGTTGTATAATACAAATTATAAACTTTAATTTACAATATATATACAATGCCAAATTACTGGGTAGATAACGAGGTGCCCTTATATTAACTATTTAAAGCAAATAGTAAATAGGCTAGCTAGGTGTCATCATAACGGCCTGCCTTATGCCGATGTTTCTCTAAAGTTTATACTTAAATTAAGTGTGTGTAGTCCCTGGTCACTGGTCTTGCGGGTGACACGAGTGGTCTAGCTGCGCCGTGCTGTGTGACGTCAGCTTTCCAGGTCAACTCCGCCCCTTGCGCCGAGACGGTCTAAGGTGACTGTATCACGCCGCGACCTACTTCTGTCTCCAGGCGACGTGACGTCAGCGCTCTCGGACTGGTGTTCCTTTCGTGTTGACAAACAATGAAGCGGTCAGCTGAGTTGGTAAACAATGTGTAGGATGCGATGTCGATCTGGTCGATCGTACACGCTGGACTTCCAATCCACGTACTTTCAAATTAAATTCTTCGCCCGTAGAGGACGGCTTCGGCTTAACGGCGTAAAAACACCGATTAGCCGGATGGTTGAAGAGCACAGGGCTCTGTGACGATTGTGCTTATCGGCCTAATTCACGGAGATTCATGTGGTTAGGTCCGATGTTAGCACTAGGAGATCTGCTAGTGTCCTTGGCTGACACGGACGCTAGTTGCTGTCGCGTGGCAAGGGTAGCACTCCTCTCTACAGCAATCATACACAAGAAGGGGGACGGTGGTCCGACAGCCTCAAGTGTGCAATACCTCTGGTCGTCTCCCGGGAATTCAGATGCATCTAAACTCGGGCGTACCAGGAACCAGTCTATGAAAATAGAAATAAGACTATGGGAATCTTCTATTTCATAGATCTATGACGTTCCTCCTTCCAACGACAAGCCGTTCAGAGCAAGCCGCCAGAAGGGTATAACAATTTGACATGCTAATGTGATTAATTGTGTATGCTTACTATCACGGGTGTCGGCCTATTTGGCGAACACCTCACACGTGAGTTCAGCAATTAATAAAATAATCCCCGTAACTAAAGGTGTAATTAAACATCCACACACGCTACTCCATCCACTTGGTGGAGATCGCGTGTGCAGGCACATTATAATTTAAGCAAACATGTTATTGGTAAGAATATACATGGGTCCCAACACGGTAAAATGTGTCCCGTGGGGTAATAAATCCATGTCAATCGGACAGGATTGATAACAATCGGCTATAATAAAATACAAGTGATAATCAATGTGCATGAATAAAATAAGATAAGAGTTCACTCTTACTAGACTGGTGGACTGCTGGCTTTTCCTTGATGTAACTCTGTGAGTAATATGTCTGATGAATGCCTTCGTGGTTGGGCAGTGGAAAAGACTGAGTTGGTGTTTGTGCACGGCTTATATTTCGGATGGTCATGTGATTTCCATTATCCTTGATGGGTTGTGTCCAAAAATATGACCAATGGTATTAGGACTTCCTTTATTCAGCCCCGTAGCAGAAAGTATGCACGCATATCTGTCCAATTTTTGAGACGGCTGGTTACCCCCCCTCCTCTCGGGGTGGTTCAGTCGCTAGGGGTTACTGAGTCTAAAGAGTCCGCACAAATCTCGTCACAATATGCCTTTCCTCCTCAGATTGTGATATCAATGTCTCGCTTTTGTAATATGTAGTTCCACAACATGTCCTGATTTTGAAATGACATCTTATCAATTTCAAATATGCCAATGGTCCGTCTAACCGATAATTACAGAAAATACATGTTCATTATCAATTACTGCCGATAATTCAGATGCAAATTATTGAATTAAATCAATCTGCAAATTATGAATTAAATAAATTTCATTTTTCTTTTAAACTCAAGATGACTGTCAAAAGTGGAATCATAGGTGGCTAATAAACTTGTGTTTTATCAAATATTTCAAGTATTTCTACAACTAACATCACTAAAGTCTAAAGCAAGAATTTTCTCTGTGTACTCTGAATAGCAAACCTTGTTTTGCTAAAAATCAAGAAAAACGTCACGTATATCATTCGTTTCAATATTTCTCTATTCTTTTCCACTTAGCGACGCTCCTGACTGACCAAACCAGATATTACAGTTTTGAAATACGATATTTAGCAAGCCAATATTGTCGTATTGCAGTTTAGTGTTGATTAAATTTTTCGTGTTTAGCATTCTTTTTTTTTTTTTTGCTCTGGTTACACCCTTTTACTGTTCATGAGAGCGTCTCAGGGGGGCGCCATTTTAGACCCAACTGGAGCGCGGGGGGGGGGCGACCCGCCCCCCCTGCCCTATAGCTAAATCCGCCACTGAATAGGCCTAAATAAATTCTTCTGTGGAAACAATAAAAGAGAAAATAA
Organism: Radix auricularia; assembly: GCA_002072015.1. Classification (NCBI taxonomy): domain Eukaryota; kingdom Metazoa; phylum Mollusca; class Gastropoda; family Lymnaeidae; genus Radix; species Radix auricularia. The sequence continues at coordinate 80,056 of MUZC01004775.1, forward strand.
GATTAGGCAATGATACAAATTTCATAAATCAGTACACATATTTTTATACTTTAAGCTTGAAGAACAATAATAGAACATAATAATAGAAAATTATTGTTTCTCCAACTATATGGAAAAAAAGAACATTTTAATTATTCTTACTTATTTATTTGTTTTAAAGAAATCATATTCCTTTAACTTTAATGCTGTGTTTCAATTCTTCATGGACCTTCAAGGGAGATCATCCAGGTTGGTTTTTTTTTTCGTTTGTGCTTTCGCAAGTCTTTGTTTTCCCTCCCCTGTTTTCCCCGTTAAAGATCATGTAATTCCCTATGGGCATTCTATCACCTATTAACATTTGTTTTAAGTTGTTTTAAATAATTTTGTGGTAAGAGTATTTGCTTTGTCTTTTCCCCACCCCATCTCATCCCAGTATTTTTGTGGGGGGGGGGGGGGGTCACAAAAAAACCAATTCCCCATCCATGTTAAATCGAATTGTTTCTTCCTTTCCGAAACAGGGAAGTGTACAACAAAAAAATTGAGTTTCGTTTCCCTGTTGATAATTTCCAATTTGATCTCTTCATTGCAAACAACAAAATAAAAATAGATGATGTATTGAGAGACACGCCAAGTGTAATTGTTAGTCTCATGTTGTTTACGTTTTGCGGGGCTCAATTAGATCATAGATCGATGTGAGATCGGACACTCCGTGATAATTTAATGTTGTTAATCGCAGTTGGAGTTGTGGTTGCTGTTGCAGGTTAAGGAGAGAATCTCGTCCGACTCTTGAAAACAAACGCCAAATGAAGTCTCACAATGCGGTCTATTGAATGCTATGTGTGAGCTGTCAGCAGAACTTAGCGCCATTGATTATTATTTCTTCAATAGATTTTTAAAAGTATGTAGTAACTCTCATCTCATTATTTATTTGGCACGACGTTGCTACAGCCCCAGGCGGCGCTTTGCTAGAGGCGGCAAATTCCTGGTCGTTAATTAGTTTCTAAGGAAAAATATATAAGAAAGTTAAGCTTTTTATCAAAATAAAAGAAAAACAGATATGAAATTAATAAAAGAAATGAAGTAACTATTCTAAGGTATGTGAACTTCTCCTCCATCAAAACTTTAAACTACTTATGGTATATAAATTCTTCTGATACTAATGCTACTTTACTGAAAAAGTGCTTAAGTAGTATGAGGATGTAACACTAAAGTAGTCGTAGTTTTAATGATTCTTGAAATTTGACAGCTACTCCTGTTGCAAAAGCAAAACTTACTGTACATGAAACATGAGCCAATCGAAAGCTCCGAGCGCCAATTGTGTGTAAAAGAGATGGGGGGGAGGGGCTAATTCCTCCTTAATTAGCTTCAAAAATGAAAAGCGTTAAAATAAAGTTTAATAAAATAAACTAAAAGCAAAAATAAAAAATTCAAAGAAATAAAGAAACTATGCTTTATACTTGAACGTTTCTAATGTACAAACTTCAAACTCTATTATGAATCTCAAGTCTTCTGATACTAATGCTACTGAAGTGGAAAACATAGGGAAACTGAATTAGTGTACGAATATGACAATGTGTTTCTGGTATATATAATTGATTCAAGCTTGATTTGAACGTAATTAAACTCATGCCAAACTTCACCCATGAACAAGAGTTCAACATTTTTAAAAACATTTTTTGAAATTGGAAAGGATCAGAATTAGGATTTTAAAAAAAGAATTGACAAAGAACAACAATAAGTTGTAAAAGAAAACAAGACTAAGTACCAGGACGTTTTAAATAAACATTTTGACATTATTAAATCCTTGCAAAATTCAATCTGTCATCTGAAATTCTAACTGAGCTCATGGCATGTTTAAGAGATACAGATCGCAATAATCATTTTCAAAAACAAATAGCCAATACCATTCCAGTGTATAGGATAGCTCTTCACATATTCACATAATCACCAAAAAAGTCCAGTTGTGGGACGATTGAAATTTTTTTTTTTTTTTTTTTTTTTTGAAAAGTAGAGATTTTGAGAATCTTTCAAATATTTCCTTGAAGTAAAGTGAATCTGCTTACGACATTTCTGAAATGATTTTAATAAATGACGATCTTAAAACAATGGACTGCAGATGATCATCATGTTTTAATACTACTTTTTCATGGCTGGAAAGTATACAGGCGTTTAAGAAAGACGCAACAACTTAAAATCTCACTGTCAAATCTTACTCAAACAGTTCATTATATCTAATTTGTTTACATGATACTTCAAATGAAACTAAATATCTATTTAAGTACTTTAGAAGTACTATAACTTTGTTACGTAAGCATTCTTATATATACCCATAACATTCGGCATCCTTCCGTCTCGTGAGACGATGGTGCATCACCGTTGGGTTGGGTTGCATTTTCTCGAGTGACTGTGCAGTCCTATCCTTGAGTGACAGTCTTTACCACAGTTTTTACACACGAGTTCTGTGCTTCCAAATGTTTTGGCCTTTCTCCTAGCTCTTCTGTCTGCAGCTTCCTCCATTCTTCGCTCCTCGGCTACTATGACGCCCTCTTTGACAACTGTGCGCCACGTAGATCGGTCTTCTGCCTTACACTCCCAGTCACTTGTATGTATTTTGGCTGCTTTCATGTCCCTTTGACAGACATCTTTAAATCACAAGCGTGGGCGACCTGTTTTCCTCTTTCCTGAAGCAAGTTCACCATATAGGAGGTCCTTCGGGATGCGGCCGGGGCTCATTCTTTTGACATGTCCTAGCCACCTCAGGCGTCTTTCACTAAGAATTGAGAACATGCTTTGGGTATTGGCACGCGTTAGGACCTCACTATTAGGCACTTTTTCTTGCCATTTAATACCAAGGATGCGGCGCAGGCATCTCAAATGGAAGCTGTTAAGCTTGCGCTCTTGTGATGTATAAGTGGTCCATGTCTCGCTCCCATATAGTAGTGTACTGATGACACAGGCTCGATAGACGCACAGTTTGGTTTTCTCCGTTAGCTTGGTGTTTTGCCAGACCCGCTTATTTAGTTTAGCCATTGTTGCGGCTGCCTTGCCAATTCTGCTGTTTATTTCTTCTTCAATGGACAGTGTATTGGAGACCTTGGATCCCAAGTAGGTGAAGCTGTCCACAACCTCCAAGTTTTCATTATCGATATTTATGGTAGGAGGAGGTCGAGTGTCTTGGGCCATGATGTTTGTCTTTTTCAAGCTGATTTGCAGACCAAATTCTTTGCAGGCATTGGAGAAGCTTGACACGAGTTGTTGCAAACCAGATTCTGTATGTGCTGTTAGTGCCGCATCATCCGCAAATAGTAGCTCTCGAATTAGGACATCCGTCGTTTTGGTCTTGGCTCGGAGGCGGGCAGTGTTGAAAAGTCCTCCATCAGCTCTGGTATGTAACCAGATTCCCTCACTGCTATCCTTGAATGCGTATCGAAGAAGTACAGAGAAGAATATTGCGAAGAGTGTTGGTGCGAGTACACAACCTTGTTTAACTCCGCTGCTGACAGGGAAGGCCTCTGACTTAGCTCCATCGAACTGCACTGTGCCAAGCATATTTTCATGGAACTGTCTGATGATGGCAAGTAGGTGAGGGGGACAGCCAATTTTTGCCAGTATTTGGAATAGCCCGTTGCGACTGACTAAGTCGAAGGCTTTTGTAAGGTCCACAAATGCAATGTATAGTGGCATCTGCTGCTCTCTGCATTTTTCCTGGAGCTGTCATATGGAGAACACCATGTCTATGGTAGACCGACCGGACCGGAAACCGCACTGAGATTCTGGATTGACACGGGATGCTAGGCTCTGCAAACGTGTTAGTATAACGCGGGCAAAGGTCTTTCCTACAATACTAAGGAGTGAAATGCCGCGATAATTATTGCAATCACTACTATCACCTTTGATTTTATATAGTGTCACTATATTTGCCTCCTTTAGGTCTTGGGGGATGTAGCCCTGTTCCCAGCAGAGGGACAGAATCTCGTGCAATGGTTGGAGTAAAGCTGTCTTGCCACTCTTTAGAACCTCTGGTGGTATTCCATCATTCCCAGGCGCTTTTCCACAAGCTAGGCTGTCAATTGCTTTGCTCAGCTCTTCCTGTGTGGGCACGACATCAAGTTCTTCCATGAGTGGCGTATCTGGGATGTCATCTAGAGCGGTGCTGGAGACTGTGGTAACTGTTGAATACAATTCCAGGTAGTTACCGGTTTATATACCCATATACATTTGGAATATCTAATTATTTTATAAGCAAGGCTTCAGGATACAAAAAAGTGAATATACCAAAAATCCATTTTGAGATTATTTTGAAAGCTATAGAAAAACTTAGAGAGGCAGAAAAAAAAGCTAATTACACCAACAGGTCCAGGAACTTTGCTTGTCACAATAAAATCTTTTTTATTTCGAAGCTATAACAAAGATGCCTTAAATTATTATAAATATATAGTGCTAGATAAAATGCTAAGCAGAAGATTCTCACAAAGAAATCAGTGGAATACTTAACGGATGCTTTGACAGTTGATAAAATTTTATGCGGAGACCTCAATTTTTAAATAGAATTTTCAAGTCTAAGTATCAGAGAGCAAATTTTTGGTGATCCAAAATATGTATTCATGTTTTTTAGAAAAAGAGTTGAGAGTAAAGTTCTATTATTCATAAGATAAGATTGATGTGGAAATTCATGTGAGATTTTGTCAGGTATGTAGAATTTAGAAAATATACAATTTTCGTACACTAAGCCATCTGGGGTTGTAGAGAGCGCTGGGCAGAGGTAGTACCTTTTGACGCTGTGACAGCTGCACCCTCGGGTGGTCAAGCTCACTGGTCCTCGTCCATCTCTCGAAACTCTCACGTGTGGCTCCCAGCGCCACACCCCGGGCAACGGTCTCAGCTGACCGGCTAAACCACGTGAGGGGTTGGTGCTGACACGGCACCACTGAGCGTACGACTTCCTAGTTGGAGCACCGGCCAGGGCGGACGAATTCACATGCGAACTCAACGGCTACGTGTCCATGACCAAGGCGGGCCACCGATAAGGAGGAAACCGGCTGTGGTTAAGCTTGGAGAGGGATGGGCGCCGCTAAGCAATTCTTGCCATAGACACACCATATGACTGTTATACTAAATCAACACATACCGGCTGGTCGTCGCCCGGGTTAACAAGGGCCGCGTCTACCACTGCACACCAGGGTGGGGACGTAAAATCTACTACTGGTGCACCACAACCAACACCCCCATACAACCTTAGAAGAAGAGGAGACATAATTATTGGCACATGGAATGTAAGAACCTTACATGCGACAGGAAAAGTGAAAGAACTGACCCACGAACTGGAACGATACCAATGGAATGTCATCGGACTGTGTGAGACCCAATGGAAAATCTTTGGTGAACTCTCAACAGAAGATGGACACAAAATCTATTTCAGCGGCAGGGAGACAGACATGAACATGGAGTTGGATTCCTCATCCATAAAAATACAACAAACTCAGTCAAAGGTTGTCGTCCTGTCTCCAGCCGCATCATCACCATTCGCCTGAAAGCAACACCCTTCAATATCACAATTATACAGACATATGCTCCTACATCCAGCCATGATTATAGTGAAATTGAGGCCTTCTATGACCAAGTACAGGACATCGTGGATCAAACACCAAAGAAAGACATTATTGTCGTCCAAGGTGACTGGAATGCGAAGATTGGAGTAGATGTATGTACCAACTGGGCAGATACTTGCGGACACTCTTGCAATGACCTGACCAACGATAGAGGGCTTCGACTCCTCGAATTTGCACGATACAACAACTTCCTTCTAGCTAACACAATTGGTCACCATAAAAAATCCAGAATATGGACTTGGCACAGCCCAGGCGGGGAGTATAGTAACCAAATAGACTACATACTGGTCAGAAGACGATTTAAATCATGCATTAAAGCAGCTAATACTAGAAGCTTCCCTGGAGCTGATATCGGCAGCGACCATAATCTGGTGCTGATGACTTTCCATCTACACCTGAAAAGGATAGCAAAACAAAGCAATTCACGATTACGCTTCGACCTTGAAAAACTGAAAGATCCAGAAATCGCAGAGGCGTTCAGGGCAAAAATTGGAGGGAAATGTGCTCCACTGACCACACTATGTGAGTCGGAAACGGATATGGACATAGATCTTATCACTTATACCTTCAATACCACAATAATTGAGACAGCAAAAGATATACTTGGCAAGAAACATGCAATAAAAAAAACCATGGTTCTCCATTTATATCCTAGAGCTATGCGATGAAAGAAGAAAACTTAAGAACATAAAGAATACTGCAGAAGGAGCAACCAAAACAGAGCAATCAATAAAAAGATCAGGAAAGAAATGAATAAAGCAAAAACAAACTGGATAGAACAACAATGCTCAGACATCGATGAAAATCTACTAAGGAACAACTCAAAAAAGGCTTACAAGATTGTCAAAGATCTGACATCCACCAAGCAAAGTCGCACCTGAACAATACAAGATAAATCTGTGCATTGTATTACAGAAGAACAAGAAAAAATAAAAAGATGGACCGAATACTGTTCTGAGCTATACAATGAAGACTCAAAGGGCGATGAATCAGTGCTCAATTGCCCAACGTCAACTAACGTAGACATGCATTCCATTCTCCGTGATGAGGTGGAGCTGGCTGTGCGAAAGCTGAAAAAGGGGAAATCGGCTGGAGCAGACAACATCCCAGGTGAACTGATTCAGGCAGGAGGTGACCCAGTTATAAACATTCTAACTAACATGTGCAACAAGATCTGGCAGACAGGAGAATGGCCAACACCCTGGACTCAATCGCTGGTTATAACGCTCCCAAAGAAGGGTAATCTACAATTGTGTCAGAACTACCGTACAATTAGCCTGATTAGTCACCTCAGCAAAGTCATGCTCATGGTAATACTAAACAGACTGAAACCACAAGCAGAGCAGATCATTGCAGAAGAACCGGCAGGCTTCAGAGCAGGAAGGAGCACAACAGAGCAGATCTTCAACCTGCGAGTGCTCTGTGAAAAACATCTGCAACACCAGAGAGACCTCTTTCATGTCTTCATTGACTTTAAAAAGGCGTTTGACAGAGTGTGGCATGCAGCACTGTGGGCAACCATGCACAAGTTCAATATTAATGCTAACCTCATTGCTGTGATCAAGAACCTGTACAACAGAGCAACCAGCGCAGTACTCTACAACAGCAAGCTGGGAGATTGGTTCAAGACCACTGTTGGTGTCAGACAAGGGTGTTTACTCTCCCCCATCCTCTTCAACCTCTACCTAAAAAGAATTATGACTGATGTGCTCGAAAACCATGTCGGAACGGTCAGCGTCGGAGGAAGGATTATAACTAACTTACGCTTCGCCGATGACATAGATGGCCTAGCTGGCAGCGAGGACGAACTAAAAGAATTCCTTGCAAAGCTAGAGAAGACGTCAAAGGCCTATGGCATGGAGATCAATGCAGAGAAAACCAAGGTCATGGCAAATAAGAATTTTACAAGTGAAATACGGATAAACGGGCCTCGAGGAGGTCACTACCTTTAAATATCTAGGGGCTATAATATCCGATGAAGGCTCAAAGCCGGAAATTCTTGCCAGATATGCCCAAACAACTGCAGCATTAAGCAAACTGAAAAACATCTGGCAAAGCAAGAAGCTCTCCCTGAGATCAAAGATTCGACTAATGCGCTCTCTGGCGATGTCAGTCTTCCTTTATGGTTGTGAGGCTTGGACGCTCACCGCAGACCTCCAAAAAAGAATTAATGCGCTCGAGATGAGATGTTTTCGAAAGGTATTAAACATCTCCTACACGGCGCACATCACGAACAAAGCGGTCCGCGACAAAATAAGTGCTGTCATTGGCCCTTACGAGGACCTTCTCACCTCAATTAAAAAGAGGAAATTACGGTGGTACGGTCACGTGACAAGATTTGGAGGTCTCTCAAAGACGATTTTGCAAGGCACAGTCCAGGGAAGAAGGAAAAGAGGCAGGCCAAGGAAGAGTTGGGAGGACAATATCAAAGAGTGGACCGGCCTTTCATTTAGCGATTCCCAGAAGGCAGCTCAGAACCGTGACACATGGCATGAGATAGTGCGCAGCTCAAAATGGTGCCCCAACGACCCAGGTCGGGTTAAGGGACAGTTCAGTTCAGTTCAAGCCATCTGCTGGACTTTGAAATGTAGCCCTTAAATTGGAGTATTCAAATGACATTGTCAAGCAAAGACTATGTAGCCCCATGCATACCAAAAAAGACTTAATGAATTAAAGACCAGTTGATTTACTAAAGTTATTAAAATTTTAATGCTCGAAGTTACCTTGCCTAAAATAAGATAATTTATTTGAACATTGCTTACAATTGTCTTAAGTAATGCAAGGTTTTAAAATAGCTTTTCTAAAATGAAGTTAATGGAAAATTAATTAAGATAAATAACGATTATACCAAATTTGTCTAATCTATTGCTATTTCAATTTTGGCTAATTGTGCATGGCATTGCTGAAAAAGTGATAACCAAAAGATTGTGCCATCAAAAAAAGGAAGAAAATTTCAATTTTATTAAAGAAATAGAGTTTTTCGTTGTATCTATATCATTAACATACAGATCTATAGTTTAATTATTAATTTCTAATGAAAACTATATTTACTTTACAGCGGTAACATATTTTATTTTATTTTTTATTTATTTTTATTTATGATTTTTTTTTTTTGGGGGGGGCAGCAAATTTTGGTTCTGCCCCGGGCGGCACATACCCACGCTACGCCGCTGCTAGATAGACTTTCTTGTCTGGAATCCCCCCCCTCACTCTTGTTTTTAACCCTTTCTAGTTTTATCCTTAAAGGTGATGTCCTTTCTTGCTATATATTTTATTAATTCGGGGCACCCCATTACAACAACATACCTTAGGAAGATTAGACCGTGAAGCTGCCTGGAGAGCGCCCTTTAAAAAAAAACAACACTTTTCGGTTTACCCTTAGTGGACGTAATATATTTCTTTTTAATTGGGAAAGTCTGGGTGATTTCCTGAATAGATTAGTATTCATTTATCCAGATCTAACGATAATTGAATACTGATGTGTTTAAGGTCTAACAAAAAGATCAGTATTATAAGTAAACAAGTGTACTATTGGTACGATGAAACATTAATTTAAAAATTATTTTATCCTTTAATCCAGGGGGCTCCAAACTACGGCAAGCGGGCCGAAGAGGTCCGCGAGGCCCTCTGTTCAAGCCACTAGAGACCTTTTAATCTCCAAAAAAGATACTACTTTTACCTATAGTTAACCACAAAACTTAGTAGTTCGGGGTAAGTAGTCGGCCCCCAAACTGCTGTTTGACAGTTTATGCGGCCCTCCGGCAAAAAGGTTTGGAGGCTCCTGTTTTCTAATCTTTACCTGGTTGTTATGTATTTCCTTAATATCCGTCTTAATTCTCTCTCATTGGGAAAAAATGGTGTTCTGTCTAGAGGCAATATCCCGGACATCTCTGTGTTCTGTCTAGAGGCAATATCCCGGACATCTCTGTGGTCTGTCTAGAGACAATATCCTTGATATCTCGGTGGTCTGTCTAAAGGCAATATCCTGGATATCTCTGTGGACCACAACATACCATATTTCATCCTCTGGACCACAACATACCATATTTCATCATTTGGACCATAACATACCATATTTCATCATTTGAACCATAACATACCATATTTCATCATTTGAACCATAACATACCATATTTCATCATTTGGACAATAACATACCATATTTCATTATTTGGACCATAACATACCATATTTCATCAACTGGACCACAACATACCATATTTCATCAACTGGACCACAACATACCATATTTCATCAACTGGACCACAACATATCATATTTCATCAACTGGACCACAACATACCATATTTCATCAACTGGACCACAACATACCATATTTTATCATATGGACCACAACATATCATATTTTATCATATGGACCACAACATATCATATTTCATCATGTGGATCACAACATACCATATTTCATCATTTGGACCATAACATACCTTATTTCATCATCTGGACCACAACTTACCATATTTCATCATCTGGATCACAACATAACATATTTCATCTTATGGACAATAATATACCATATTTCATCATTTGGACAATAACATACCATATTTCATCATTTGGACAATAACATACCATGTTTCATCATTTTGACAATAACATACCATATTTCATCATATGGACCACAACATATCATATCTTATCATATGGACCACAACATACCATATTTCATCATCTGGACAAACGCTGACAACCTAGCATCATGACAACGACCATCGACCATCTTACAAACTTACATCTAAACGTTTCCAAATTTACCTGCGACGGGAGATAAGGTTCATTTTCCGCACCATTTCACCCACCGTTCAGTTTTCAAGATGACTAGGATAATAGCCCGCGTGCATCGCACGCCTCATTAACGTCCCTCTTGCCCGAGTTAACCAAACGTTAAACGCCCGGCTCGCCTTGCATTCAACACCTTGGGCTTTGCTATCCCGCCGTTGTCTCGTACCAAGCCAGCATCCAATTAGAAAAGCAGATCTTCGCACTTCGTGTTTGCATTGAGAAACAGATGAGTGCTGCCCTTGTTGATAGTGAAGTTATGAACTTGAGGCTGAGGTTACGCTATGCGGAGCAGTGGCATAGCGTGGATTGCTAGCGCCTTGGGTAAAGCATGTGTTGGCGTTAACTTGGATGGTTGTGTACAGATTGCAACCCCTACCTCTAGCGCCCACCTGGGATCCAGCTGATCAAATGTTATCTATTACAGATGCTCCTTCTGTTCCGAAGGTTATTGCGTTCTACGCTTATCCATAGCACTCTGGTCAACAAAGTCCTCAATTGAATTAATTTCATTATGGTAATGTTGTGCCAATTGGGTTTTAATTTGACCGATCATAGTTGAGGCATGTAATTATACGCACTATGTACTTTCTTGAATAAATGTTTACAATGATTAAGTCCTAATTTTTAGTATCCAAAACAAAATCATAGCCAGTGGTAACAAGTATTTATAAAATTTAAGTTCCAAGTTGCTTCAAGTCATACTCAGAGCATCACTTGCAAGGTCCCACCGACATCCTATATAACTTTCTCTCTCCTCTTCTATCATTCTCTCTCTCCCCCCTCTCTCTCTCCCTCCCTCTCTCTCTCTCTATCCGTCTCTCTCTCTCTCTCTCTCTCTCTCTGTCTCTCTTTCTAGTTCTAAAAAGCTCTTTTTGCACTTATTTTTTCCTCTTCTCTCTTTTTCACCACTTTCTCTGAGTCAAATAATTTTTAAACCCTTTTTCATTTCATTATTGTGCTCCCACTCTCTCTCTGTCTCTCTCTCTCCCTCTATCTCACTCTCTCTCTCACACATACACACACTCGCTCTCTCTCTCTCTCTCACATACACGCACTCGCTCTATCTCTCTCTCTCACACACACATAAACACACTCGCTCTATCTATCTATCTCTCTCACATACACACACTCTCTCTCTCTCACATACACACACACACTCTCTCTCTCTCTCTCTCTCTCTCTCTCTATTTGGCTGTGATTACACAAGCCAATCGTTCAATCCTTTGATGAAACAAGAAACACAATGCGATCTGGGGAAATATGCCCCATTCATTGGGGTCAGGCATTATAATAACTTTTTTTTTTTTAAAAATAAGTTTTAATTTTCAAATTATTTTATTTTATTTTACAGAAAAAAAATATTTTCAGTGCCCTTTTTAAAAGATAAGAGAGAAAAAGTTTACCTTTAAACTAAAATTAATAAATTGTTGCGTTATAATGGGTGAACAAGGTTAATAAATAAATAGAGAGCGAAGGGCGCAGATTTTATAGTTTCTCATGCACTTGACGCAAAATATTCCAACTATGTCTCTGTTGTTTCTTATTTCTTGGTCAAAAGACTGAAACTATATTCCAATAAGAATCCACTTCTAACCCTATTCCTTTAACTCTTTTGACAAATACCAACATCCAACCAAAACTTTTAATCCATACAACATCCAACCAAAACTTTTAATCCCAAACAACATCCAACCAAAACGTTTAATCCCATTATCAACATCTGCTCAAAGTTCCAATGACTCGTTTAAACCCATTGTCAAAATGTGCACATAGTTCGAATGACTCGTATTTAAAAAAAAATTGTCTACATCTGCTCAATGTTTCAATGACTTTCAAACCACACACACCATCACCACACAGCATAGATTCTGAATCTCCAGCCGATCTAAAATCTAAACCCTTTCACCGCTCTCACTCACAACCTCAATGCTCTCTTACATTAAGTATTCCCGTCCTCCCCCAAAGAAACATATATTTCCTATCATGGTATTTTATTTATATATTTTACTTTGTTTTGTTTACTGCTGATGGTCACTTGAAGTCCGAGAAAAAAACTGTACAACTATAAAACGTTCAATAACAATAAAATAACATCTGAAATGAGATTACAGTATGGTCGGTGATTTACTCGAAATGTTTATTGCGGAAAATACTTTGGAGAGCTGACAGAGGCTATTTCCTGCATCTGTGGTATGAAGTGGGCGGCAGCACCGAGACTTAACAACAATGTCGGATGCTTTCACCTAAAAATAAAGTATTTACAAATCATTTTAACTTGTATTACCGTATCAATGCCAACATAAAGCCGTATCGATACGTGTTGACTCGCTACACCAACCATGCAGTATGGACCGAGGTGATATTCAATAAGTAATCATGGCTTCGCGCTAGCGATACTTGGAGCTGTGTAATCTTGTAGAGTGATGACAATGACACAGTGCACGTGGCCCTTCAACCCGAACGATAAAATAAAAGTTCCGATTCTTATCAAAACACTGATGACGAAGATGGAGGACATAGCCTCTGAAACGAACTTTTCACGGCTCATTATGCATCATCTGAGAAATCGTCTGAGTGACATTTTTTTTATATTTATTTACAGGCTTAGCTCCCCCTTTTCCCAATCACGCCCGCCGGGAACTATTTTTAAATCCTTTATATTAATGAAACTTCACCGCCGTCTCTCTCTTTATCTCCCTCTCCCCCTCTCTCTCTCTCTCTCTCTCTCTCTCTCTCTCTCTGTTGATGTCCGTCGGGTGGGAAAAAAAAAGTAAATAAAGACAACCCGAAAAAACAAAGTTTTCGACTATAAATCCGTTAAACATTAGACAGAACTACAAGTATTGATTATATTCAAAATGATGTGCACCGCGCGACAAGCATTTACAGACTGAACGTGACTGACATTACATGGCTGTAAAACGGGGCTGTAATAAAAAATGAATGCACTTTTATTTTATCTCTATATAAATGTATGGTAGCCTGCTTTTGTTGTTGACATCCACGTGTTTGCTGGAGTTCAGTCCAAACATTGGGGGCCACACCCCCGAACCCACCCGTCCCCATTTTACAGTATTTGGGCGTTCAGTCACGTTCAGTCTGTAAATGTTTGAACATCATCAAAACCTTTAGTTCTGTCTCACATAAAAGGGATTTATAGTTCAAACTTTGTTTTTACGGGTTGTTTTTTCTTATTATTAGTATCCCAAAACAAGTGGAGAATGCCACAGTAAACAATTGATCGAGTCAATCGAGTCATCACTATAAAGTTGACCGAGTGCACAGGTTCACTCATAATTTTTGTTTTCTTCTCGATAAATAAATAAATAGGGTTGCATTTTTTTTTAAACAAGCTGTCAATCCCCGTCGGTCTATCGTTGCAACATTCAACATTCAACATTCAACATTCAACATTCGGACGAGCTTGCGATGTCAACCCCTTTGCAAACGTGGCGGCCAAGACTCGCTTTCCCTTTAGAAAACCGCTTACGTTGTCTAATTCGGCGTGTAAGGAACATGACAGGTGGCGTGCCTCTTTCTGATATTACACGTCGCACCCAACAGAAAGTTGTCCGGTCGCTTTTGGCATGATAAGACCGTGCTGGTGGGTTTTAGAATTAGCAATTGGATAGATTTTTTTCATATATATTTTTTTTTTTGCGTTTGGGGGGGGGGGGGTTGATGGTTGTGGACAAGTTTCAAATGATGTTAAAAGTTGTAATGTTTAGGGTTTTTTTTTGGTTTTTTGCTTTTTTAATTTGTTGGAACGTCAATTATCGGTACAATTATATTCCACACAACAGAATATAAAAATAAATAGAAACAAATAAGAATCTTTGTGATCTATGCATCTATTTTAGGACACTGTCACGGCTTAGACGTGGACAAGCTGGTTCGGGCAGTGAAGTGGACGCTACAGTAGAGACAGTAGGGAAAAGAAAAGAATGAAGAAAGTATTAGATAACATGGATGGGGGCAATGTATACAAGAATTTGGGATGCGATTTAATATATAATGGGTTTTTAATCTCCATTCTTGTGATCAGAGTTGTGGATCGGGGATGGGGGGGGGGGTGATATTGGAGCTGATGGGGTTGAAAATAGGATTAGAAAAAAGCGCGTTGGGTTTGTGTGTGTTAATTATGACTTTGTTTCGGATCGTTGTTTTAATTTTAAACAATATATAGATATATTTTTAAAAAATTGTTTATATCTGTGTAACTGTAAAGGTACGGCAATTTAGCACAGATTTTTTGTTTTATAAAGTGAAGTCTATCTGAGTATGAACCAACTATTTGAAGGTTTGTAAGTTGTGAAATTGAACCTAACGTTACGAAAATTCAGAAATTCTTGGAAAAAAAAGCTACTGTCGCAAGTTAGCCTACTAACATTTTTTTCCTTTATTAAAAATATATAAAAGTATAATTTATGACACTTTCTTTTGTTCCTGTGTATTGTTTCCTAGTTGATATATCTACCCATTCTTTTCTTCGCTTGATTAGTTTTTCCATGGTAGGAGATGTTTAGTATAACATTAATTTATACGTTTTTTAAAGTTTTTATGATAAAAGTAATTTCCCGATTGGCCTAGTTCTGTATTGAACTATCAATAAAGCTTTAAAACTAAAATTTATTGATACAAATGTTTATGTATCTTTGACTAGAGGCGTCACTAGGGTTGGTGTCACCCGGGGCGGTAGATCATGGTGTCACCACCTCACGACTTACCCTCATAGAACTCCTCCGAATCTTCCAGTGCCAAATAACGGGAACATACATAATTTTACATGTAGGTGTCACCCCTTGGGATGGTGTCACCCGGGGCGGCCCGTCCCCACCGCACTGCCCTAGTGACGCCAGAGTCCTTGACTACATGAATTTTTGGAATTAGGGGGGGGGGGCGGGGCATTATTTAACTCCAGATTATGGTGTTATTTATTATGTCCAGTTATCTACATCAAGTGATTTTAAAAACTTATTTTATTGGTCGTTTTAAAATTAAAATTCACTTTTCATTCTTCTCGTGATGGTGTATGATACAAGTCTTCCTATAGATCGTTTGTTATTGGACTATTGGTCGGCCGTTATGCTACTTGACTATTGGTCGGTCGTTACCTGACTATTGGTCGGTCGTTACTTGACTATTGGTCGGCCGTTAGGCTACTTGACTATTGGTCGGTCGTTACCTGACTATTGGTCGGTCGTTACTTGACTATTGGTCGGTCGTTATTTGACTATTGGTCGGCCGTTACTTGACGCGGGGCCGGCTTTAGGCATAGGCAAACTAGGCAGCCGCCTAGAGTCTCGAATTACATTAGCTCGGCCGTTACTTGACGCAGGGCCTCTGGAAAGCCGCATCAAAATCAAAGCCAACACTGTAACTTGTCCAATTTAAGAACAAAAAATGATTTGGGTTCGGGCTTTCAAACGGGGTTGGGGGTGAGAAGGCGAATGGTTTGCAATACTGGACTGGAACAAGTTTTTAAAAGGATCAGTTGAGGTTAAAACAATCGACGCACTCGCGTCTAATCCTCCCTGTTTCCCAACGTCCAGTTACTGATATCCCCTATGAGTATGAGCAGCCCTGCAAAGTATCATCTTAGCAGACAAACCCTGAAAATTCATAGCAGCCACATTGATCAGAGCATTGACAGTGGGCCCTTAAGGAATAGAATATACAACTTGATACCCAAAAATACAGAGCCCGAAAGGTTAAGCGGAAAAAAAAGGGGGGGGGGATTCCGGTTTTCAGCACCCCCACTCCCTTCTCTCGTTATGGGCGCCTAAATACAGGGTGAAACACACAAGAAAACGGGACATTATTGTTTAATGTATCCGTACAGGAGGACAGCAAATACAGGGCGTCTTTTTTTTAAAGTTATAAATTACATTAATATTTCTTAAATGGCATAATTTAAGGTGTCAATTATTATGTATAAAATGTTCTGCTTTTTTTTTCCCAATATTCTTAGGTTTCTTGAATTATTAATTTTTTTCTCTGTCTTCTCACTCTGTTACACAATGTTAAGCGACTTTGGGTTTCACCAGTTCGCCGAGCTCTGACGGGAGCTAATATACAATGTGTTGAGCCAAACTGATGTATTTCACTAAAATTAATTTGTTGAAGGTCGCTGGTTTATGAATAGACCATGTTTACAAGTTTAAAATTATGGCCAGGGTTGTTCATTGTTATAGCTGTAAATTTAATCTTGAAATAAATTATTGCACTTAAGTATTAGCATTTAACGTTATTGCCACAAAAACTATACAATTTTTCTTACTGGATCATATTAAAATTCCGGAATTCAATTACATACAAATGTGCGAGTTTAATATGTCTGGTCAGACACAAAAGACTGGGGGATATGCCATAGGGGAAATCTTGTGGAAAGGGTACAGTGCTTGCTGTTATTAGTTGAAAGATCATTGGTGACGCCCATAAGTCGTAGTGACGCCATCGCACAATGATGACCTTTGTCACATGAGATGTAATTGGTTGAAAGAGATCACGTGATGAGTGGGCTAGACCAGAAGGCTTAGAGACAGATCAGAGTGTGTGAGAGACTAAAAATGGCCTGGAATTGTGTCAATAAAGTGTATTAATTTGTGAAGAGTTTACATACGCTCAGTAGTTGAATTAAAGTTATTTATGGCACCAAGGACTGCAATATTCTTATTGAGTGAGAGAGTCTGCTATTAATTAACGCCTACAAGTAAGAAAGCGCCAAAAACCAAACAAGTTACAGCACACAGGGACTAAGATAGTTAACATGACAGCATAACTTTTATATGACATTCTTTATTTTTTTTTTACAGTGGTCGAGTGGCAAGCTTGCTCGACTGGCGTACTGATGGTCATGAGTTCGAATCCATGCAAAGGCAAGGATTTGTTCCTGTGGCTTAAGGAGTCCCTGAGTCACCCAGCTCCAAATGGGTACCTAACTAAAAATAGTCTGTATATCTAAGATAAGATGAATTAAAATCTATTCGACTGCCATCTCTTTTTTTTTCAAAACATTAAAAACAACACATTTTTTGTACACATAATAATCATTTAATTTACAGTGAAGTTATATCTCATTATGATCTATTGATTTCCTCCTATACTTAGTTCTGAAACAACAGTAAGTTAAAAGGATATGGTCATTTCAAACTATTTATACACCAGTACAAATTAATTATGTAACGTCCAAATATGATTAATTAAGATGACAGTATCAACTGAGTGGTTAAATTTATCTCTTTCAAAACAAACATAATCAAATACTGGTCTTCAATGTACAACTATATGAAATAAAATCTGATGGTCACTAAACAAACAGCATTACAGCAATGCAGAGATTTTTGTTTAAATATAAGTCAACTACCAGATACAAAAAAAGCTGGTATCTGATCAGTCATATGTACCCCACAATATAAAAAAAAGGAAAAAATTATAAAATTTTATGCTGCATAAATGTTCTGTTGTACAGACCAAAAATAAACAACCTTTGAAGCATGCATACAACAGTCAAAACCAACCTTACAACTTACAACAGCCTGAAAATATTGATACATTCATCAGCCTTGCATTGTTATCAAATTAGTTTATGAGATGACAAGAAATTTCGAAGTACAATATTTTCAAGATGGGTCAAAATAGTATGTATATTTAAACACCCCTGACAGCACTTTTAAAATGTTCATTTGATTTAAACACTTTAAATATTTATATATAAACATTGATGTAAAGGGTAGGGGTTAATCTTTTGAAATATTATTAATTTACTATGTAGGGAGAAAGGGAAGGAAAAGGTAGACGATTTTGAATAAGCACACAAATAGGGGAATTATTTAAAAATCATTGGAATGCATGTTTTACTCTAATAACTTTATTAGCTGCGTAATACACACATTGCGAGCTTGGTTGTAATATCTAAAATGAGGGGTAGGACTGCAATCAGGCTTATACAAAATAATGGGAAAGACGTAAACAAGGTATGGGTGAGCCTGACCGGACGTATCAAAACAGCGAACGTTTCGGCAAAAAGCCTTTATCAACGAACATACAAGACACAGAAAAAACGAAAATAAAAATAAAAAAAAGAAAAATGAAGGAACTTAGCTGCGGTGGAATCCGAAGTATCCAAAGAAAAAGTGAAACTGAGAGATGACAAAGCGATTATATATAGGAAAGCAGAGAGGGGGCGGGGCAAGCGCCTAGGTGGACAAAGAAAAGACCATATTCATCCCATGTGGTGCAATAGTACCGTGACTGTCTATTAATCTGTTTTCAATCTGGACTCTCGTGGGTGTGTTTGTGCACGAGACAATAGCAGTGACTGCCAGGTCCTTGACACCCATATGGTCGCGTCCATTGAAGTGACGGGAGACGGGGCACTGTTTATCTTGTGTAATCGCCCTAATATGTTCAGACATTCGGCACGACAAAGATCGTCCCGTCTCTCCTATGTATTTCAAAGGACAGCGCTTACACACAATGGTGTAGACAACGTTGCGGCTATCGCATGTGAAACCATCCTTAATCATAAATAGCCCCTTAGGGAAGTTTATCTGTTCGGCTTGCAAAACAAAAGGACATGTCTTACACCGAGGTCGGCCACATGGTACAGTACCCAGATGCGGGGGGGATGTAATATCTAGCATGTCTTTAAAGCAAAATAAGAGCAACATAAATAAGAACATAAAATTGAATGGACGGAAAAGTTTTAAAATTTTTTACTTTAATATGAAAATTATTTATAGGATTATGATACAGTTATTTCTATTTTCTTAATAAATATGTAGCTAAGAAATCTTTTAAAACAAAAAATAGTTATTACTTATTTACACAAATTTCAAAAAAAAAAAAAAAGATTTTCAAGTCACTGAATAACATGAAACTTTTAAAAGATAATAATAAATAATTACACCGAAATATTTCTCTTTAGATGTTTTTCTTTAAATCTGTTACACCCGCTAACTGGGAAAGCTTTGGATATGGAGATTATGGAAGATAAAATTTACATACATTAACTTATCATTGCAATTTTAACTCGTTGCTACAGTTGTATTGACATTGTCAGGGATGGTTGGATTTTGAACATCTGATGGCTGGACATCATAGCCCAACTTTTTCATATCTTTCATGATCACATTAAATGAGACTGTGACAAAACCCTGGCTGCGAACTCTGGTCACTGAAATACCCAAACAACTATTAGAGAAATGAACCCGAAAACAACAAGCAATAACAATGGAGATTGAAATAA
The DNA here is from genome assembly GCA_002072015.1 of Radix auricularia. Classification (NCBI taxonomy): domain Eukaryota; kingdom Metazoa; phylum Mollusca; class Gastropoda; family Lymnaeidae; genus Radix; species Radix auricularia. The sequence continues at coordinate 99,697 of MUZC01004775.1, forward strand.
GCATATAGATGTAAGAAACGCTGAAGTCCAATTTACTGCAAATTTATACAATTCTCATGAACTTAGAAATATGTATCGATTAAATTTAGTCCCTTCGGATTGTACTATTTTGTATTAAAATTAAACATTGAGTTGCCTTTGACAACTATTACTAATGAATAAAATTGTTAACTTTGGAATATTTTACCTTCTCTTCCCTCCCCTTGGGCTACAACTCTAGGATTGACGTACTCTGGCCGCCTGCCCAAAAACCAGGCTGTCATTTTCTGGAACAAGGAAGAAGATTCTGGCACAAACATGGGAATTTTTAGACGGTGCCTGAAAGTGAATAAAAACAGGACATATCAGTGTTCTTTTATCTCAACTGTAGAGTACACATAGTCAATAACATATCAGTGTGCTTTTATCTCAACTGTAGGGTGCACATAGTCAATCAAAACATATCAGTGTGCTTTTATCTCAACTGTAGGGTACACCTAGTGAATCATAGTAATCAAGAAGCAATTAAATATGTTTCATCAAAAGGGAAGCCTGTGAATATGTTTGCTTCAATGAAATTTCTATGCAATGCTTTGGTGTCTTAAAAATTTGAGGGAACGAAGAAAGGGGAGGGTATCAAATTTCATAGCAGCAAAAAAACTTTAGAGTTAAAGTTAAAACATTCAGAGATATGTGGTGGATCCCCTTTGGGGTATAAACTGTGAAGGGTCTCTAACCAAAACTAAAATATTTCCTCAAGTCCAGCTCCACAGTCCTAACTATTTTAGAGCTCTTTACCTTTTATCAAAATTAGGGCTGTTATCGATTAATTTAAACTTAATCGTTTACTTTTGAAAAATTACTGAATAATTAATCGATAATTTTGATTAAAGCTAAAAATAAGATGTATGACGTCATTAAACTGAAAATTTCAGGGAAAGAAGCAAAAACAGGCAATTGACATTTTTTTAAATTTTAATTTTGTTATTGTTAATTAAGTAAAAACAATTTTTATTTTTTTATATCCTTTTCCTTATAAAACAGCTTATTTTAAAGTTTACACTTTAAAAATATATTTTTTTAATGGAGAAGTTTGTACGTAAAAAAGCTAACTATCGTTCATTATTAATAATTAATTATTAATTATTTATTATAAATTGGTGACGTTATATATAACATTTTCCTTAATTTTAATCGCTATTTTATCAATTAAAATAATTTTAATTGATAAAGAAATTTACCGGTTAATCGAGAAATTAATTGATAATTTCCGCAGCCCTAATCAAATTTTTATCTTATATGTTACAGACGCTCCTTCTGTACAGAAGAATATTGCGTCCTAGATTTATCTATGGTTTGTGTTTAGTCCTGTATTCTTATTAGAATTTTAAATGATGATAATGTGTTGGCTTTCTGGTTTCTTCAGGCAACCCATTCCACGCCTGATTACCAGACGGGAAGAAAAAAAACGTGTATGTGTTTGTTCTTGCATACAGAATAAGAAAGGTGTTTTTATCCCTATGTCTATCTGAGGGTTGTATTAATTTATCTTTGTGTTGTATTTCTAAATTATAATTAATTGCTGTATGTTCAACATTATGGTGTTATTCATGTCAGTTTTGAATATTCTCCAGTATTGAATTTCTTTGGTGGATAGGTCCCATACATAAGATGCATATTCTAGTAGAAGTCTCACCAGGGTGAGGTAGCATTTTAGTTTTATATCTTTATTATATTTGTAAAAGTTTCTTTTTATAAAACCTAAGGTTTTGTTTGATTTTTTAATAACTTTATTGACATAGGGATTCCAAGATAGTTTCTCATTTATTATGACTCCTAAGAATTTTGCATTTTTAGTTTGGGTTATCCATTTTAATATCCATTTATTAACAATTTTTTTTAGAAATTTCTCAAATCTGAGATGATATTTTCATTCGAAATATTTCAATCTCTGACCAGGGATCCCTGACATTCATAGTACATAGACACCAACTTCTTTTGAATTCCCATGTAAAATTTTCCCTTTTCCAATTAGGGGAGGCAATTTTCAGATTACTGCCGCATTGCCTGGACTGAACTTGGAAATAGGGTTTTTGGTGTAATGGCTTTATCTCTAGCTTTTAAAAAAAATTTGGTTAGTTTCTGCCCCAAGTCACTGGTCTGTGGGATATTAATTGTCTCAGTAAGTCATTTACTTCTATTTAGGTTCTAAGAGTTTCTCTGTGTTTCAATTCCTTTGTGTGAGTTTTGATGAAGTTATCATTGCACACTCACAGAGTACCTGAGCTGTATTAAAATTTGAGGGCAGAGAAAGCTATCTTCTCACCATTGAACAAAGTTTCTGATACACATCAAAATAGATGCTGCGTGTGTTTTCTTTTTATACTTTTTTTATTAAAGTAAAATGTAATGATTAAAAGAAAATTTGCTTTATACAAATCACATAGACAGTTCCATGTGCTGCCTATACATTATGTGGTTAGACACCCTGATGCCTGGTTTTGATTGTCTCAATAACTTAGAGAGCCTCATTAATTCGTTTATATTTTCACCATTTCAACCCCTAAGCCTCCACTTCTAGATTGGTGATGTAGAGGTTATTTTTTCAAGACTCTTGACATTATGTTTCACCATTGAAATTGATCTTTTATTCACACCTAAGACTAAGAGCTGCACTTTTTTTTTCTGATACAAATTTAACTGTTTTTACATATATCTTTATTTACATTTTATTTATTAGACACCTTTAAAAAATTTGAAGTCTACAATAACAGGAAAGTAGCTAAGTTCTATTTTTGATAACTTATGTTTAACCCTAAAAATGGCCAAACTTGATTTAGAGATCATGATCTTGTAGTAATATTTAACCATTGCAACCAGGTTTAGAATGTAAATATAAATATTCTTGTTGCCCACCATTGCTTAAAATACTATAGTAGTGCATGGTCATATGAGCACGAGATGCATAAAAGTTCATATACAAACAAAAAGAACCAACAAACCATTTCATTGTGTTCTGATTTTAAGGAGAATTGTAACTGCAGGCCTTGAGTATTATCAGGAAAAGTTTAATTGGCGTGTTCTTAAGATCTCAGAATCAGGACTAAGAGGGTTTTATGTATATAGATTTTTAATAATATTCTATTCTAATAAACAAAAGTTATTAATACTAAATTCTATGTCCTTAAGTTATTTTTAGAATTATGGTTGAAGCTCAATAAAGACAAAAACTGTAAATGCTGCTCTGGAAATAGTGGGCAACAACACTGCACAGGAGGCAAGGTTAACATTTAATGCCCAGAGCCTTGATAGAACTCTCTTTAGAAATGAAATCACAGAAAGTAAAAACTCTTCAGTGCATGAAAGAAGATGTATTTGACTTCTGGCAATGGCAGCCCCCCCGCCCCCACCCTCGCTAGTGTTATCGTTCGATTCGCGAAGTTTTTTTGGAATTTTTTTAATTTTAAGGGATTTTTTGAAGACGTGATAATAGGTAAGGGTGGATGAGCTGAAAATTTAATACAGTCGAAACCGCTTTAGTCGACGGCGTTGGGGTATGAAAAATGGTATCGACATAACCGATGATCGAGTTAAAGCGAAAACCAATATGGCGGCAAAATATTAACATGCGCTTGAAATTTCTTTATGTACGTGTTGTGCGTTAATTATTGATGGAACGATTAATCAGAATCGTATCGGAATATCAGGACCCTATTTCTTCACTCTTTCTTAAGGTTGTTAAGACCGTTCGTTTTTAAAGACCGTTTAAGTTTAAATATAATGCCGTTTTGCGGTGATTCCCAGATTGAGCGATACTGTGCCTTCGAAGCCACTTGCTTGATTATCCTTACAAGCTACACAAATAAGTAACCTACACATCCCCTCATTGTCCCCGAACCATTCTCTTCCTAATCATCTTTTTTGGGTCCGTCCCCTCAGCTTACAATGGACTCAGAATGGTCTATCGTGACCTATATATGACTCATGACAAAGCGAACTCTTCTCTATATAAACGTACACAAATAAATTAGGTACTCCTTTTGAACTTTTGAACCTTCAACTTTGAGATATTTTAATTAATCCTAACCAATAGTTAAATGGCTTTTGCACACGGCCACTTCTTATGAATGAAACAATGAGAACAAAGCAGTAGTACAGTACATGTAATAGCCAAAATGAGGTTGAAGGATGAATGGTTGCCAATGAAAACAAGTCTGCACACGGTACATTTTATTATTCCATACGATCCCCTCAGCTTACAATGGACTTAGAATTCCTTCGGTAACTTGATGCTAATAGGACTAACCAACAACAATGGTGTGGGAGATTGAGAGTGGGGGTGGGTAAACTGTCTGTAGTCTGTTATATTATATATTTTAAAATCTGGGGAGCCTTGTCTACAGTAAGCAGCCTATGATTTTGGTATCGTCCCATCACTAGCGTTAATAAATGATAATGTTCATGCACGCGTTTTTGGAGTTTTTGGAGTTTTTTTTAACACAACAGCATTGCCGTTATTTGTTTGATGAAGCTATCGGCATGCTATAAAATTGTACATACATGTTTGCTAACAACAAAAGGTATATGTGCACCAACTGACAGCAGAAATTTACAAATTTTAAATAAAAACCAACGTCAATTATCGATAAAAACTTATAGCTAACATTTTCAAAAGCTGGCGATTGGTCATGGGGATCGAGATAACCAATGTTAAGTGGCAAATTTGACCCTTTTTTGTGCTCGTGTTATGAGGTTTCGGCGACTTAAAAAAAATCGAATTAAACGACAAGAAAATGCTAAGACAAAGAGAGAATTTGGCCGTTCCAATAAAAAACGTCAACATAATAGGGTTGTCGAGCTAACAGAGCTCGAGGTAAGTGGGATCGACTGTACAACAAAGATATTATAATAAGGGTTTCAGCGTCAAGCAAACAACTTTTAACAGTGGACACTTAACAATTGACTCATCACCATAACAAGTGTTCATTACATCGTAATGAAATGCACTGCAGTAGCCATGACAATTATATGGAAGTACCAACCTTCCTGGTGTGATTGGAACATGACAGACACCATAACCACGTACAACGTCTGTACCAAAGACATCAAGACCATAAGCATAGACAACAAGTTGGGGCCCTAAGAATACAAAGAATGAAGTTCATTAATGATTCATTTCCAAAACTTACAGGTCGTATTAAAAACTGTGGCCTTTGGATATGAAAGATACATTTAAACAGGTTTAGTGGTTAAAGTTAAAGTTAACATTTGACATGTGATTCCTCACAAAATAAAATAATAAAAGTTAGGGTCATAGAATAAAAAGACTACATGATTTTTTAATTTTTACATCTTTGAGGAATCCACTATATTTGTGTGTAAATTCTTTGAAGTGGTGATATGTGACATTTGTCTGGATATTTTTATAAGGTATATTTTGCTGTGGAATTTTGATTCCATTTAAAGCAAGCAAAACTATATGATGAGATAAGGGTATCATTTAGATTAAAAAAAGATACGTGGAATATTAAGGAGCATCCATAGATGATGTCACATATCTTGGATGGGGTGGTGTTGGGGGGTACAAACATATATCATTATTTGTAGTTAAGTCTTTAGTAAATGACAAAACAGTTACTTCTGAAGTGGGAACAAAGAGGGTTGGGGTGGGTAGAAACTCTGACATCATTTACTAATGTATAACTCACATCCAGCAGGACTAGTGCTCTTAAATGTAGCATCAATGGGAAAATTCCAGACAAATCTCTGATATTGGTCTCTACTCTTCTTAGTAATCTGTGTGATACTCTCTTCTAGGCCCTTTATAACAAATGAAGATTGATTAATGTAGTAGGTATTTTAAGTTTCGGATAGCAAAAACCAAATAAGCCTGAATGACGACCCAGTAAAAATATGCAAAAGACAACAATAGAAAATATAGCAGTATGAAAGTTAACTTTTGTCAAACAAATTACTTTTTTAAAATCTATAATTTCTTTGAAGTCATTAAAGTAAAGTAGATTTTTTAAAGTGCATTTTTAAAAAAAAATTAAAGTTGTTTAAAAACTCAGAATATAATTAAAACTATAAACAAAAGTTCCACAAATGAAGTCTGTTCTAGGAGAACTCCTGAATAGGAATTTCTGTGTCAGTACATTAACAGCATAGAATTTCCTATGAGAATTGTGTCATCTACAAATCCATAGTGAGTTTATCCATAATGTTTTTATTTTAACAGCTTATGATTTACTTACTGATGTAATAGCCCAATCTAACCCATATGAAAAGCAGTATTTGCAGTAAATATCATCAAATTCAGGGAACTGAAATATAAAAATCCCTACATTTTTACCAAAAAAATTTTTTTTCTCCAAATGTAACTTACAATGCATACATAATAACACATGTATTTTAAATATGTTTAAATATACTACATAAAAATCATTATAATATAAATATACACGACTGCATAACTTAGCATAATTAAAATACAGCATAGCATAGATTTAGTTCATTTTTGAATAGTCGTAGTCGTAACTGTAATAGCAGGCAACTCAAAGTATTGGATGTTGCTAGTGACTAGTGATACAACATGCCGTCAATGTCGTAGCACTAGCAAGGTCTCATTAAGTTGTCTGCCGTTACTTTGTCCCAGCAGCCAACACTTCGTTTAGTATTACTATTTTATTACTAATATTATTGAACTTTAAACTACACCAATTATTCAATTATCAGAAAGAAATCATGCTGAGTGACATATGAATAAAAGTTTTAATTACTTGTAAAAGACGTATATTTTATACTGATGTGTGAGATTAAGAGTACAAAGTACAAAAAGAATGTGAATGTGGCTTTATGAATATGTGGGTATGATTATGATCATCAGTGATACTGAATGAGAATGCGGCATGTAGACAGTAGCCACTGACACTGTGGACATGTTTACACTTGACAACGGTCATTTAACACTGCTTTAGGATATATGTAGGGCAAAATAAAATACTAGTATATGAAAATAATATAAATTATTGTTATTAAAAATTATTTTTAAATCAATAATTTTGAAACTGAAGACGTATACCTCTGCTGATTCAATTTGGCCGCTCACCATTACCAAAAACACTGAAGGTGCCGCCATCTTAAATCCAAATCTTTAGCTACTTTGAAGACTATTTACCGAATGTTTGTGTAAAAATGAATTATCTCAGTTCAAAAAAAAAATAATAATCAATTGAAATATTTAGTTTTTAAGCCTTTTAAGAGAATATTAATTTCTATTGTGGCTACCTCTATTGTTTTAAAAATTCAAAGAATTTGTACTTACATCGATTTAAATTAAGATTTGTTGTGAAATAAATTGTTTAAATAGCATATTTCCGCTTTCGATTTTTCTTATTTTTAGTTTACACTTAAATAAATTTGTAAATAACGCATTTACTTTATTTAATAACAAATACACGTGCTTGCATCGTGAGGTCTCTTCAAGTCTTAATTTGGGCACTCTAGGGCCCAGGGTGAGTTCACAGCCGATGATATTATTACAAGTTTGGTGTTTGTTGGTTTGTGTGTGGTTTTCTTTAATAAAATTTTATTCTTTATAATAAAAATTTATTTATTATCCTACTTGTTACTTGTCTGGCCTTAGTCCCTTAGCCTTACCCTTAGCCTTAGGCTTAGCAGATTTTTAAAATTTTTATATTCCTAAAACTTTTCTTCTTTGTTCTCAATATTGAGTTTTGCCAAGACCATCTGCAAGGCAGCAGATGTTTTTTTTGGCAAGTGATGCAGCGTTCGGTTAAAACCTATATCTCCGACCGTGCCGACCTTATCGGCGGCCATCCAAACCCTAAAATCTTCAATTTTCAGAAATTCTAAAGCTATACCTAACCCAAACCCTAAAAATCATCAATTTTTCGAAATTCTAGATTCTAAAGCTAAACCTAACCCAAACCCTAAAAAATCGGAAGAGACACGACGCTCCGGTCGGAGATATAGGTTTTAGCCCAGCGTTCACATGCCACGGCTAAGGGTTCCACGCATTACCCTGCCGCTCTTTACCCATTTGGAGCTGGGTGGAACTCGGGGACGTCCTAGGCCCCGGGAACAAGTGCTTGGCTTCCCATTGAGCCCGTGACCATCGGAACTCCAGTCGAGCGCGCTGCCACTTGACCACCGCAGCCCCCCCAAAAACTTAATAATAATTTAATTTTAATATATAACATATCGGCTGACATCACGACGCTACTGGTTGCTAGAAAAGAAAGTTATATAAATTCTAAAAGGATTATAAAAAATGCAAAGTTTTAGGGTTAGTGTTAGGTATAGCTATAGACTATAGAATTTTAATTTTAAAGCCTTTTGAAGGACGTGCTATAAGAACAAAGAAGGCCGCCATGACCGTGATGTCACGGTCGACATACTTCGCTTTTACCAACATATCATATAATTTATGATTTAATAATTAATAATATATTAATAATTAATTGTCATGTAATCGAAAATAAATTGCGCTGAAATACTGAAATAAGAAATTACCTGTAAGTCTATACTCTATGTGAACTATGTCTATACTAAAAGTAAAAGTACTAAACTAAGACTATGATTACCATGACAAAGAATATTGTATGAGTATGAATAAAATGAATGGCTATCTATAGCAGCGTTTGTCAACCGCTATTCCGTGGCACACTAGTGTGCCGCGACTGTGACGAAATTTATTAACCCACTGTGATTTGCACGAGAATAACAACAAAACAAAAGGGGAAGTCACTGACGAAACACTTGACGGATCAAGGTCGCTAATTAAATATGCGGCGGAGTACATGACCGGTCAAGGTAGCCCGAAAGTGAGGCTATCCAATCAGTGAGGTCTGCATGAAATTACACCCCGTGTATATAAGTTGATACTCCGGCACGACACTTTCTTTTCCGCCCAAGCGATTACAGAAAGCTATGTCGAAGGAGAATTCAAGCCACTGAATTCAATCTATAGCCATCCTTGTCGTGAGAGAGCCGGCACCATTACCCGTTAGCCAGAATCTATGTAAGTTGAACTCTAACTTGATTCCCTCGTATTTATAAGCATATTTCACGCCGGTATTTGAATATTAATCTTCGTGCAATGTCATATTGAAATTGTAGAGACATGTTGACCCTGTGACGCCATGCGCGGCCACGTGCGACATTGTATTTCTCCTTTCATAACTAAATGTGATAACACGCGATCCATCAGGTAGATGGATCGAATTATATTGGTGTAACCAATAATATTATTGTATTTATTCCACCATCCACTTACAAGATGGTAACGAAATATTATTTCAATTTCATGTTATATATATATATATATATTAAATAACTATGTGTTTATGAATATTTATTTTGATCTCCTTTTGGCACCTGGCTCTGAAGGCTCGGCAGCCGAAAGGATGGATCAGACGGACGAGTATAGAAATTACCCATATGTGTATTCTTTCTATCCTAGTCTGGCTTCTAGGCACCCGCCTCTTCTGAGAGATAAAACGAACTCCGGACAGCAACCGCCCAACGAAGTGTCGATATACCTGGATCAAGAGCTGGACTCACCGCTATCCACGCGACTTGTATCCGACCCCTACCTCACCCCTGCACCGATCAACAGGACCAGAGGAGGACAACTCATCATTTCCAGCCTTACTCTAAACGTAACGCTGAATCCAACCGCACTGGTTGATGCCTACACATTACATGTGTAGAAGCCGGTTATTCACATTTCCGTGATCACCGAAGTCACCCGGAACCATAGGTGAAGCAGCCCACAGGACAGGAGAATTGCAGAACCAACCGTTCACGGAGCGGGGCAACACATCCTTGAATTTAAGTATTAACCATATAACCATTATATTGATTGGCTTAAGCCTAGTGATGAATTTAGGCCATAACGGAACTAGTTTCCGCTGATTGTAATTATTGTATAATAAATTATTGTTACTTTTTTACCATCTTGTTTGTTGATCATCGTTTGTGAGAGATCACTAAAGTATGCGCGTGTAGGCAGAGAGAGGATAAATTAAATATTACACCCCTAGACGACTTGTCAAACAATATTCACATCTTTCTCGCCACAGCGACATGTTTCCTGGTGTGCCGCGGGATATTCTCGTAAATTAGCGGCGGTGCGGCCAGAGCAAGCCTTTACCTACTGAAAAGCTAGTTGTTACACACCCAGTGCCGTATTCCTAACTGCACAGATACTGGAAAAGGGGAAAGAGCGGGATAGCTTGCTAAAGAAATATAATACACATAAGTACTGAGTGACAATGAGACAAGAACAGATACTGCTGTCATGGACAAATTCTTGAAAAGGAAAGAACTCGATTCAGAACAAAATTCAGAGCAAGATCAGAGCCCAAGTATGAGTAGGCATGAAATGAAAGCTAAGATGGCAAGGAAATTCTCTGGCCCTAGGCATTGTAATGAAAGCTATATTTCATATGGCTTTACTTTCACCGGAGATGCTAACAAAGCAACTCCACTGTGTGTGGTGAAAAGTGATCAAACAGTGCTATGGTCCCAAGTAAACTTAAACGCCATCTTCCAACGAAACACCCTTCGCTTAAAAACAAGAATGCAGACTTTTTTGTTCGCCTGCGTGAAAACACGCAGAAACAGGCAACTTACATGAAAAAACCACAAAGGTAAATGAAAGAGCTCTTAAAGCTAGCTATCAAGTTGCTGAACTTATAGCCAAGTCCAAAAAGTCGCACACTGTGGCAGAAACATTAATACTTCCCGCCTGCAAAGCTATTGTAGAAGAGATGCTCAGACCTGAAGCAGCTAAAGAAATAGACAAAGTCCCTCTCTCAGACAACACAATTGCCAGACGTATTACAGACATGTCTGCAGACATAGAAAGTGTGGTTTTGGAAAAGATACGTATCAGTGAGAAATTTGCATTGCAACTTGACGAGTCTACTGATATCAGTGGACATGCTCAACTCTTGGCTAATGTGCGTTTTGTGCATGGTGATGCAATTAGGAAAAACTTTTTTTTTTGCAAGGCATTGCCGGAAAAAACGACAGGAGAAGAAATTTTTAGGGTCACATCAGAATACCTTGAACAAGGAGGGCTTAAGTGGGAAAACTGCACCGATGGAGATGCAGCCATGGTCGGGCGCACCAAAGGCTTTGTAAGCAGAGTGAAGGAAAGAAATCCAGATGTGATTGTTACGCATTGTTTTTTACACCGTGAGGCCCTCGTAGCCAAGACTTTACCAGCAGACCTAGTTCCTGTGTTGGATGTTGTTGTGCGCATGGTAAATTTTGTAAAGTCACCACCCGTGAAAACTCGCATGTTTTCAGCTTTGTGTGAGGAGATGGGAGCGAAGCATAAAACCTTGCTGTTTCATACAGAGGTCCCGTGGTTGTCACGTGGCAAGGTCTTGGTTCATGTGTATGAACTGTGGGAGGAACTTAAAGTGTTTCTGACAAATGAGAGGTCAGATTATGCAAAGTGGCTTGCAAGTGATGAGTGGTGTGCAAGGCTGGCATACCTGGCAGATATTTTTCATCATCTGAATGAGCTGAACATATGAATGCAAGGCCAAAATGGAAATCTGCTTACAAGTACAGATAAAATAAATGGATTCCGTTCAAAGGTCCAACTCTTGCATCAACACGTGGAAAGTGGCAATCTTGAAATGTTCACACTCACCAACCAATGGCAAGGTGTTCACACTGCTGCACTGGGTGAGATAATAGTTAAACATTTAAAAACTCTCGAGGAGAAGTTGTCATTTTCTTTCTCTCCAGTCTCCACTGAATGCCTTGACTGGGTTAGGGACCCTTATAGCTCAGCATCAGTTGGTGGAAAGGACATAACTTTTCAGGAGCAGGAGGAGCTAACTGAACTGAGACAAAATCGTGGTTTCAAGCTAAGATTTGCTGATCTACCTTTGGACAGTTTTTGGTTAGATACTGCCAAGGAGTTCCCCGTTCTGGCAAACAAAGCTATTTTGACATTGCTCCCATTTTCCACTACATATCTGTGTGAGATGAGCTTTTCAAGCCTGATTGCTATAAAAACTAAAGACAGAGAGAGACTGAGAGCTGTTGACGAAGAGCTACGCGTGTGTCTTTCTTTGATTCCTGCCAGAATATCAGTTTTGTGTTCAGCCAGGTTTCGCACTGAGTAATTAAAGTTTAAACTGAAATATGAAGAGTTATAAAATACTGTATTATTTCATAATAAAGTAATTGTAAAATAATTTTTTTGTGTTTGATTCCTATTCAAGAGAATTAGTTTATATATATATATATAGTCAATATAGGCACAGAGGTAAATTTTTTAAACATTTTCTAATGGTGGTGTGCCTCAGGATTTTTTTCATGAAAAAAGTGTGCCGCGGCACAAAAAAGGTTGAAAAACACTGATCTATAGTCTATACCATTCTGAATGTTAATGTTGCATTCCATTATTATTGATTTTCCAATTTAGAATGAATTGATAATGATAAATTAATGAACTAATCTATATTATTATTATACTATATATTATATATAAATATATATATATATATATATTAGGGCTTTTATCGATTAAATTAAATTTAATAGTTAACTTTTGAAAAATTACCGATTAATTAATCGATAATTTTGTTAAAGCTAAAAATAAAGCTGTATCACGTCATTAAACTGAAAATTTCAATTTGCCACTATCCTGATTAACATGTGCAACTGCATTTTAAAACATACTCTAATGAGCGAACGGATTCCGCTGAAGAACTTCAATTCACCATCTGTATATATACAACCAGAACAAGCACAAGATGAATTCAAATAAGCTTGATGAATGACCTTCGCCAGGGTCAGCCAATCACAGTTTATGGTTGGCAAGCAAGGGTGGTGCAGGATGGGGGGTGGCAAGTAGCTAACCCGCAGTGCACATGTTTCCAGTCCAACAGTGCGTTAGCAGTTATACCTGGCCCTGAGGTCATTAGCGTTTTTTTTATTTCTTTGTGATCAATTTGTGTCTGTTCTCCCCCCCCTCCCTCATTTGCACTATCTATGAGCAAATCTGCGGCGTATGCTACGCCATGGGTCCCATCTAGTTGAGATTGATTGCCTTATGTTTTAATATTTTCTTTACATTAATGTTCTTTATTACTCTGGTGTCTTTAGTTTTTTTGGGTTTAGTGATTCAACTAACAGTGACTAACGGCAAGTTCATTTGCTAAATAATGGTGTTAGTGTTACTCTTGACTCTTATCAAATTTTTATATAGCAGTCTTGCTGCACCTTTTTTAAATTAAATACTTACCATTGTGTTTAACACTTTATGAAAATTAGCACTTAGAAAGAGGGGTTTATTTAAAGTCTGCCTATCAGTTCATGCTCTGTGTCCTAGCTTTTTTCAGAGCTGGCATTGTCTATCTTGCTCTTGTCCTAGTCATAGATGTAGGGGTGAGAGGGTTTTCTCTTAAATGCTGAAGCAGTGCACCCACTTAAAATAACATATAGATCCTGAAATAACCAACATTTTTGTACTAGTGTTGACCAGATTAGAGTTTTCTGAATACTGCCAACGTTGTACTTCTGCCCAATTGCTAGATTGTCTCCAATTTTACCTCAGAATTGGTAATGTTCTTCTAATTCTGTGTTACAGTTGAAGCAGCATAGTCTTCAAGTCCTGGACAAAGGCTTTATAGGCATTTTATTCATTCTGGAGTTGCCAAATTTTAGATTTTGCCTTAAGAGCTTTAAGATTTTGTTTATGTGTTTGCATACTCATACATTGTTAAAAATAATCTCTTACCAGCACACCAGTCTCTGGATGTGAATCCCTAGGTACTTTGTATAGGAAACTGATTGAGGCATATTAGTACCAGACTAATTGAACTAATGTAAACATTTTTGTTAAATTATTTTGTAAAATACTGCTGTGTTCATTCATTATAGGTATCTTCATCAGTTCTGTATGACGGATTGAGGAATTAATATAAAAAAGTAATTAGGGACTTGACATCTAATTCCATCAAAATGTCCCACCCAAAGCAAAAGATGTCAGATGAGGAGAGAAGACAACTCATAGAAAGGTTGGCTGCTGACCTTGAAGATTTTGTTGCAGAAAGGTCAATAGCTGCTAGAAATAAAAAGGCTTCAGAACCAGAAGATAATCGAACAATGGATGAAATTGTAGAGGTGATTAAATTGTATTATTATGAATAAAATTTTGATTTATTTAGTCATTTGGGAAGAATATAAATATAAAAATGGAAATATTCACTTAATTTTTGAAAAAATGTATATGTTAAATTAAATTGTCAAACCATTATAGATGTAATTATTTTCAAGCTAAAAGAATAATGAAATTTGATGTATTTTGGTTATCTTTTTTTTTTCTATTTTAATTAACTAAATATATAGAGGTGAGATAACACAAGTATGTACAATGAGTGAATATCAATGTCTGTTTATTTTTTATAGGTAAAAAAATCCTACTAATTAGTTAACTTAAATTTTTTTTTTTTAAATATCCAATTCGTTTATTTTTTAATATTGATTGAATTGAAAGAATTTTCTTTATCAAGTATTACTTTTGTTTGGGCTGAATTTCAATACTTTATGATGTTGTTCAGAGAAAAAAAAAATTTTTTTTTTTTGAAGGAACTTAAAAGTCATCCAGCTTTTATGACAGATATTGACTGGAGTAAACCTTTGCCTCCTGAAATTGAAGGATTGATGCAACTTAAATATGAATGTGAAAATCCAACTGGTAATAATAATTTTATGTCATTTCAACAAGTTTCAGTAAAAAAAAATTCATGCTACTTTTATATACTAATGTATGTGTATTTTGATTTGATAAGCTAAAAGACATATTTAGTATTTATCCTCAAAATATCACTACCAATCTCTTTTGAGTAAATTTTTTCAAATTTCTTGTATGAATTCCAGCTCGAGCTGACAGTTACAGGGAAGATGGCAATGAGCAGTTTAAACTTAAGAAATACAAAATTGCGATAGACAACTACACTGAAGGTATAAAAAGTCGCTGTCCTGATGCCGCATTGAATGCTGTGTTATATGCCAACAGAGCTGCAGCACAGTTTTATCTGGGTAAATATTTGGCTTGAAAAAATCTACAATTTATTTGATAAGCTCTATTACTTTTAAAATTAAACAATCTTGAGCTTGCTACAAGTAAATTCTTATTTAAATTGCTTACATTGTGGCTACTACTTAAATGTGTTCTTTCTTTAATGCATAGGGAATTATAGGTCATCCTTCAATGACTGCATATTTGCCAGAAAATTTCAGCCTGATCATTTTAAAGCAATTGTTAGAGGTAAGTTGATTATATTTGGCCTTGACTTCATAATAGATACCACTCTGTAAATTCTATGATCAGACCATATTTTTTTTTCTAAACAATTACGTTCAGTAGAGATTTTATGAAATCCAATCTGAAACATCAACGATCCCAGTATTTTCCTTATTTTAGATTTCATTCTCTTCTATTCGCAAACTCACCTGCTTTTTTAACAATAAAATAACAAATAGTTTTACAGCGGCTTTTTTCTCCTGGAATGAGACCTTTTTAAGAAATTTACCATATGTAAATAGTGACATTTTAAATGGGGAAACAGAACTACTAAATGAATAACATTTGATATTGACACATATTATTTTGATAATATAGAGAAATATTTTACTTTTGCACATTATCTTATTTTAACCAGACAAATCAGTACCAGTTTTCTTGTATTTTTAATAGCATGACAAAAACTGGATAACGATAAATTATACAAATGATTAATTTCTGTTCTGCTTAAAGCTGCAATGAAAAAGATGTTCTTGTCTCAGGTTGAAATTTAGATGTGCATTTCTTTCCTTGTCTTGCCCACTTTTACTGAAAAACTTCCCTAATGGAATTGACTTGATTCCAGTAAAGTGATTTAATCATATCTAACATGTCATGATTTTTATGTTTTATCATTTTCTGCTCTCATCAGAAAGTGAATTTCATAGAAGTTAAATTTTATTTTTAAGCATCATTTAATTTTGAAATTTACATTGCGTAGCCACACTCTTAAACAAGAATTATTTATCCGAGATATCAATGATTCTTGGTGATTTCTGTTCAGTAAAATGTTACTAATACAAAATTGTCATTGCTATTGACAGTTGCATTAAAGCTTGTAAATAATAAATATATGAATTACTATTTAGTTGAAAGTGATAAAGTCATATTCTGTGTGTTATTGAAAAAATTTGTTTTCTGTTACTGTAATATATACTGCTAATATATTATTTATTACTGTGTTTCTTAAACTACCTCCTGCCACTTTTAGCTCACTAAAGGGCTCCAGTAGGACAGTCATTAACTATTTCTGCAACAATGTCTAGTTGGACTTCATTTTTTATTTATTTATTTATTTTTTTTAAACATTAATTATCACAGTAACTTAAATCATGCTACATATATGTATACACATATATAAAAATTATAATGCTTTGTACTAGGTGCTCACTGTTGTTTCAAAATGGGGAAATTTGCTGATGCTATTCGGTGGTGTGATGCTGCTCTCATGGCAAGTTCGGTTATTAATTTACTTAAGCCACCAAAATAAAGAATTTCCTTAGTTACAATAAATGCCTTTATGAACATGGAATTCAGCTAAATATATTTTAATTGGAGCTAATTAAGTGTCATGTTCCCAAGCAACAGAATACAACATATATATTATAAATGGAATTTTTTTTAAATTCATTTATGTACACATTTTTAAGAGTTTCATTATTCCTCTTTTTTACAAATTATTTCTCTTTTAGTGTGTAACAATTAGATGATTTTGTATTCAATTAAGTTAACTAAATTAAATTATATGTTAAGTTGTATAATGATTCTTCTCTGGATGGCTGGTTATTATAGATATTTATTTCATTTATCTTTTCTCACCAGATAGATCCAGAGCATTCTGAAATTTTGGCATTAAGAGTGATGGCAGACAAGGGCCAGGTTAGTCGTGTCTTGATTTTTTAATAGAAAAACACTTTATTCATTTACAGGGATTCTATGAGTTAAGGCCGTGAGCAATGGTATAGTGAGGTTTCAAAAGTTGTCATGGAAGCCACTCTTCAGTGTAACAGGGAAATTTTTTAGGATAATTTTTTTCTTTCTATCCTGGAACTTGTATTAAAGATATAAGGCCTAAGAACTTGCATCCGTAGATATTATTTTTTTGCTTTTCCTGTTGTTTTTTTTCTCCATTGTAGTATTGTGCCTGTTCTCCATGTGAGTGGCATTGGGTTAGGGTTTGGGGGTTGGTGTCTATGAGTGTTTGTTTACACCCTAGTAAGAGTTCTTCATCCAAGAATGTCAAGAATAGAGTTTTTTTTTTCTTTTTTCACAAAGACAATGATAAAAAGTAGTTGGTTGTTGTTTTCTCTTTTACTTAGAAAAGGGGCATTAGAATTATTATTATATATACTTAAATAAAACAAATATATCCAACTAACAGAGTCCATTACAGAAAATTCTTAGAATATACATGAAATAAACAGAATAACCATTTTATTACAAATACCATCAATATGGTATATAGTAGAAATTTCTTGAATACACAAAGAACTATTAGGACATGAACCACCAACTCACTGATTTATCCAAACTTCATCAGAGAGCCAAAGAGCGAGACGAGAGAAAGCAGGCAGCATTAGAACGCAAAGAGCAAGAGGAGGACAAGAAGCTGTTGGAAACTATTTTAGTAAGTACATAGGGTTCAAATTAGGGCTGTTATCTATTAATTTAAATTTAATCGTTAACTTTTTAAAATATACCGAATAATTAATCGATAATTTTGATTAAAGCTAAAAATATGATTATGACGTCATTAAACTGACAATTTCAAGGGAAGTAACAAAATCAGGTGATTGAAATTTTTTAAATATATGTAGTTCAATATGATGTCAATGAATTTAAATTTTGCTATTGTTAATAAAGTAAAAACAATGTTTAATTTTTTGTTTATATCATTTTCTTTTATAAAATAGCTTATTTTAATGTTTACACTTTAAAAATCTTTATTTTTTAAATGGAGAAGTGTGTAAGTAAAAAAGCAAACTATTATTAATTATGATTATTTATTAATAAATTGGTAAAGTTATTGAAAGCATTTATGTATACTTTAATCGCTATTTTATCGATTAAAATAATTTTAATAGATAAATTTTTTACCGATTAATCGAGAAATTAATCGATAATTTCCGCAGCCCTAGTTCAAATATTATTTCACTAAATGCTACACTTTTCATTTATTTTATGTAAGCCCGAAAATGTAGAGATGTGAGAAATGGAATTAATTAATCAATTTATCAGTAAATTTACTCCAACTTGACTGGAAGAATGAAATGTTATCAGGAATGTATTGTTTTATATATGTATTATCAGAGCAGGGGAATTAAAGTGGCAAGCATGAAAATCTCCAAAGATGCCAAGTTTGATCCCTTGTTGTTAACTGCCCTTGAGTCTCACAACCCAACAGGTGCTAAAGTTCATATAGATGAGCAAGGAATACTCCATTGGCCTGTTATATTTTTCTACCCTGAATATGCAGAGACAGATTTCATTAGTGATTTTAATGAGCAGCATTGGTAAGATGAAGAAGTTTTGTTCATTGTTTTGTCTGGCCCGTATAAAGCATAATTTTGAATGGATACAGTGGAACCTCAGTTTACGTCCTTAATCTGTTCCAGACCCTTGAGCGTATATACCAATTGGACGTAAACCAAACATATATTTTTGATAAATAGAGGGAATATGATTAGTCTGTTTCCATGGAAAAAAATCATATTGTTATTTACATATTACACATTTGTTGACGTGGCTGCATCAAATAAATTGAAAACTGCTTAATACTAAAGTACTTAGTAAAAAGAGCTGTACATAATCAAAAGCAATTTATCAACATGCTCTTATGTCCCAGATCTTTGTTTTATCCCCTACGCAACATTTGCTCGTGTAATGAAGTCTTTGTTTTTCACTATCAAAGTAATCGTCAATCTCCCTTTTGGTATGCTGTATCACTCCAATCTCATCGTTTAAAACAATCTCTTTTTTTTTTTTCAACTCCATGGTGATCCTAACCATATTTTTTAGTAGCTTGGCTCCTCTCATTAACTTCTTAGAATTTATGTTAAGAGAATTTTCTCATAATTTACGAGAAACACACAAGATCCCATGATAATTTAATTATTGGGTGATTCATTGATGCATCAAAGCAAATTCTGTAACACACTTGAGAAACGTGCAGTGTCATTCCTACAAGCTGCTTATGGCGATGTGTCATTTTAACTCACAAGAGCCATCCATAAATGACAGCATGCACTTGGGGGGTGTCACGCATTATGTCAGTTGAAAAAGTCTCTTTGCTGAAATGTTTGCTGTTTTGTTACATCCTGTCAGGCTAACCGGGTAACCCTTACCCTGTTTACATCTTTTCCATTTACTTTTTTACAAGGGGGAAGTTGTTTAAGAAATGTGATGTCTCATCAAAACACGCAACTTTAAACCAAAATTCCACTGAAATATTTGATTGCTTAGAATTTATTTTATAACATTTTAAACTGCTTCATGTGTGTTATATTATAGTGTAGCCTGACATAAAATAGGAACTTAAATGACTATAAAGTAATTTGAAACATGTTCAATTTCAAATAGGAAATGGGGGGGGGGGGGGG
>MUZC01004775.1:119402-142693 GCA_002072015.1 Radix auricularia
CAAAACTTTGTAACATCATATTTTAGGGGAGAGGACTAAATTTTTTTGAAGAGGTGGGGGGAATGGAGGAAATCAGACAAAATTGTGTGACGTAATTATTGGGCAACCCCATACAAGTTCTAGCACGTGGGTTGAATTCTAAAAAAAGGTCATATTCCCAAAAAAGGTCGTATTCCAAACAAAGGTCGTATACCAACCAAAATGTTTGGTGTCCAAACAGGAGGTATACCAAAGCAGACGTGAACCAAGATTCCACAGTATATAATTATTATAATTATAATATTGCTTTGAGTTGAGTTTCAAAAGAAAATAAATTTGTAACTCAAATAACAATTTTGATGCTGTATTAGTTGTTTTTTTTTTTTAATAATTCAATAAAGAATTACAGCTATATATAGTGACAAAAAAAACAACAACCAACAAACATTTCATATAGAACTTGAGGCATCATATCATCAGAAGTTTCCTTTGTAATTTATTGTTCTCTCCCTTTGTATGAGTTTTTTCTCTATAAATTCATGATACATTTACTTGGATAATTTGCTTCACTTTAGCCAAATAAAAAGATTTGATTGTCATTCCAGTTTTTATGACCATCTTGTCCACATGTTTGGTCCAGAACCCCCAGCCTGGGATGTGGGCAACAAGTACAAAGCTGATGACATTGAGGTGAGGAAAATTCCATTAGTTGGATTCAGTGTTAATAAATGAATGTTTTCAACTGTTATTTATTTAGGATTTGTTTTGCTGCTTGTTTCAAAAGTGTTCCTTTTTTTTTTCTTTGGTTAACCTTTTTTTAAAACAATAATTGAAATAATAGAATTTTACAATGAATTTCAGATTTATTTTGAAGACAAGGATGAAGAAAAGTTGTACAAGGTTGAGCCTGAGACCAGTCTTCTTCAGGCATTGAAACACAAAAAGTGAGTTGACAAGGCCTCTCTCACACTGACATGAAAGCTTTTTTTTCTATAAACTAACATTAATAAAATATAGAATCATTAAACTCATTATTTTTTATCTAATAATCATGATTCATTTTTGTTTATTACATCAATGTATGTAAATCTATGTGATTTCCTGTCTGTTTCAGGTATCTGGTTTATGCTGGCACTCCAGGATTTATTCTTTGTGTGAGAGGGTCCAAGTTCAGAGAAGAAATTTTAAGCAGATACAAATATTAAATGGTGTAAGGAAAGAGCTTGGGAGAGGAGTGTGAAAATATTTTTTTTTGTCTGTGTGTGAGGATTGTGTGCAGATCAATTAAAATTTTAATGAAAAGCTACCATCATTGATCATTGCTTAAAACCTTTGTTTGTATTTTTGATAGCTGTAATAATGTGACAGAAACATTGAAGTATAAGCCAAAATAACTGCAACACTTTTTGTGCATGGTGAGAGGCAAAAAGTGTTCAACTGATGTGAAGAAGATAATTTTGTAAAATTGAAAAATTGTTGATAAAGACAAAACAACAAATCTTATTGACAAGAAGTTAATCAAATGAAAAAATTAGTGGACATGTGTAATCCAAGTAGAAATCGACCAGAAAGTTGTTTGGCTATAGTTTGTTTATAAATGTTGTCTTTCAAATAGGCAATTAGCATTTCTATGCCTCTTTGAAAAGCCATTTCAGCTGAAAGTAAAGCAACCAGTAACAGGAAAATACAAATAAAGGACAACTATACAGAATACCAATTTAAGATTAAACAAATCAAAATCTATTTAATAATATATCAAACTGTTTTGTTGTGTTCAAACCGCTCTCTCAGCTTACATCAGTCCACAAATATAATACTCACAACACTATTAATAGCACTCAATGACAAATTCAAAATAAAGGCACCTGGCATAACAGAGTTAAAATACATTCACTGACACTGCAATAATATGGCTGCTGTGCAGACTACAGACGAATAGCTTCTCCCTGTCTTTTATTACGCCTTCCTTTTTATAAACAATTTTATAATTAATCTTAGAGAGACTCAAGAACTTTGGCGAAATTAATTAGTTTTGGAGAGTAGCCTCCCTTCCAAATTGATAACAAAGTTTGAGGACCCCTGTGGTGCTCGAAATTTTTCTTGTTATATCATATACGTATTTATATGCAAAAACAAATGTATATGTACAATTGATTGGTGTATATTGATAAACTTTAACATTTTGATTATTCTTGTTAAAAAAAAATTAATTTTAGTGAAATAGAATTATGCAGATTAGGCTAGAAAATAACTTGTATAGACTAATTAGTGCTTTTCATGTTTTACAAACTCATTTTATTGGTGTATGAAAAGTATTTGATGAAAATTATGACAATTGACATTTGTAATTATGCTACATTTAAATTTAACATTTATCAGACAGTAAATAAACCAAAGTTTAAGTAAAAGGCACACAGACACAAGCAGATTTTACACAAATGACTATTTAAATACACAAGATGGTGGTAATCTCTACATCCGATTCACCATTAAAAAAGTAAAATACAACATTAAATATTGATATAAAAGTTATTTAAATAATCAAATAATCATCAATTTAAAATGGAAAGAACAATTAAATTTTTGCGAATATTTACGCATCACGGAAGACGTTTTTGAGTTTGGGGGGCGGGGTGAGGTTGAGTCCTAAACCTTTGTGTAAACCTTTGTAAGCTGATACACGAGTATGAGATCACGTGACATGCCTCTGCTGGCTTGAACCTTGAGTCAACGAGTTTTTTTTTTTTTTAATACCCTGTGAATTGTTCAGCTTGTGAGTAAGTTCAGGAAAATTTACTCCTGCGTTCACTGACCCTTTAACCTCCTTATAAAGGAACTCTCAACTAGGCTTGTTGAACTCTCCAGTCCTCACATACGCACACTACAATAAAACAAAATAATAATACTCGTGGTGCTACAAACCATGTGGTGTCCTGGCCCGGTCAAGTAAAGTATCCAAAATTAGAGCACACATCCCCTTCCGCCTTCCTGCTGTGAGCCCCAGCTGCTATGGGCCCTTCTCATAATCCGTCCATCTAAGTCTTGGACCACTGTTTGCCATCCGACTCTTGGTTTCCGTCTATAGACAATCTCTGCTGGATTACACTTACAGACCCATGTTATATTCTTCCTATAGGAGACCTGCGCATTGAAGTCTGCTTTTTTAATAAGGGAAACTTGAGACTGCGGTTTTCAAACAAAAATGTATCTTAACTGAATATAGAATACAAACGATCACCATTGTCATGTCTTTGCAATGTTCTTGAAGTAACGCATTATATCATATCATCTTGCTGAAATCGATATATTATACGATTCTTCTAACAGTCGATAGCCCTGAAACAAACAGTGGGGGTGGGGACAACAATGAATGTCTAAAATCAAAGAGTGACCATTCTACATTCGTCTTTAGGGGGTTGCATCCCTTTACAATAAGGACGACATGGCATCAGAAACATGATGAGACCACCAAAAACACACAGACCTCCAGCCAAAGTTAAGCCTGTGTCGAAACCACCAGTTGCATCTTTCATCACACCTGCGGGAAAAATTGAGTAATACATTAAGTAACTTCAGTCTGGAGCTAACACAAATCATTAGAAGATATTACAACTGTAACAAGGATGACAGCATGACTTTTACATTCGTCAATATGAAATCTTAGTCTCGAAATAAGAGACTCGAAAGGTCTAAACTTAAAGTGCTCCCAGCGTTAACAAACCTATTAAAATATATTTTGTTTGTTGTTTTTTTTAAGTCAACTCCAATAAACATTAAATGATTGGAAAAATTAGGTATTGATAGTGAATTAACGAAAAGGGAAAATTAAGTAGTGATTTTTTCAATTATTTTCTTTTTTCCTTGATATATGTCCGTCACAAAGTGAGGAGGCTGGCTTAGAGTTTGCTCGATGAAAAAGAAAGGCCAGGTATCTTTTATTTAAGAGCTTCATAAATTAAGTTCTTTCCTAGACAGCCGATTGTCCGTCTCCTCACATACGGATAACCCAAGGGACTTTACAATAAATAAGGAAGATACCGTTTGGCGCCAGTTGTTTCGCGCTATGTGCCAAGATTTGCATTGTAGAAATGACTTACAGCTAACGGGCCTCAGGAATGAGTGGATTCACTTATAAAGTGATCCCCAAACTGCGGGTCATATCCGGCTTGGCGCAGATATTGGTTCATACACTAGAAGCGTTGATAAAATTATGAAATAGACATGCTAGATTATATAAGCCAAAGATATGACTATAGCTACTCTTGAATTTTTTTTTAAATATCTCATTTTGAATAGCTATTTCAATTTTTTTTTTAAGTATTGCAAATAAAACATTTGTATTGTGATTTGTTATTTTCTTTTTTGTTATGTCAAGCATGCGGTGAGGACCATTTCTTCATTATTTTCGGTGGATTCCGTTTATTTCATCTGCCCAGTCTTTAAGCCTAATATGGGATTACTTAAATAAAGTCTTTAAGCCTTATATGGGATTACTTAAATAAAGTATTTAAGCCTTATATGGGATTACTTAAATAATTTTAGGAGATTATCAATAATGCGAGATAATTTTAGTTTGGGTTACACTTACTATAGATATGTAGATATTGTTCGAGATAAGAAAATAAGGCTAGATCGCCTTTGTCGCAATGACTGAGCCATGAGCCAACATACCTGTAAAGGTTCATGTTACTTTACCCTATAACGGTGTAAATGTTCAAATAAAGCAGAGACACTTACTTGCTAGAGGTGGGCCCAAAAATGTCCCTAAGCCATTTGATAGCATCAGGTACCCCAACCCATTGCCAAGACTCTCCACGCCGATCAGGTCCGTGAGGACAACAATGAGCAGTCCTAGAATCACACCGAAGGCGAGGCCACTGATGACTAGCAGCAGGGTATACAAGGCGATGTGCTGGAACTGAGGGAACCCGATGGTGGCCGCCCCCATCACCAAGCAAGCGGCGGTGTACACAACCTGCCGATTGATGGTCTCTATATTCCCGGACACGCCGCCGACGACCCCGCCCACAAAGCTGGCCAGTCCGAAAGCGCCGCTGAGCCAGGCGGCCTCCATCAGGGTCAGGCCTTTGTCCTGAAGGAACTCTGGCGCGAACGACTGTATGATGGCGTACCCGGCGTTCCACATGACGTTGCTAAAGAAGTAGATGTTGAAGCGGTAGTTCGTGAAGATATAGATGTGGCGGGATGAACGTGGGAGGACTGAAGTTCCCGACGCGCTTTTTGTCATCTCGGAAAATGACTGGCGGCCCTCCAGGAAGCGCATCGTGTCGATGTAAATCACTGTCGAACCACGAGATCCCAAAGCGAATAAATAATGCGCGGAGATGGAATGTGGGTAAATCACTTCCAGGAAACTTATCCTGTGACTCTCCTGTCGACTAACTTCGGGGAGCTTTGACGTCTTCAAAAATGAATTGTCTCTCATTTTTATGATGGACATTTTTTCCGTCCAAGAATCAGTCATGGCGTTACGACTGACGGATGTCTGCAGACGACTAGAAATATTGTCCCGTGAGCTCATCGTCGTACTCATGCTGAGTTTGTCGATGAAGTCGATTTCACTGAGGTCCACGCCGAAATTGTCGTAGTTGGCGATCGTCTGGTAACTGGCGCAGCTGGCATAGCTTTTGGGGCGGTCTGGGGCCGGATCGGATGAAAAATCGCCACCGGGACCTGTCTTTTCGAACCTCTGATCTTCTTTTCTTTTTTTCTTAGGCGTCACAAGGACGATGGACTCTTCCAGACGATCAGTCACGTATTCGTCCGTAACTAGTTTTGGCTTTGGGGTTTTCTGTATACCCTCAACAGGCGGCAAGGGAGGGTATCGGAGAAGCGCGGCGAAGATAAACAAATGGAGGTTAAGCCCCGCTAGGAAGATGATTGAGCCCTTCCAGCTGTACACGTCTATGAGGAAACCGACCAGGACGGGTATAACAGCACCCCCCAGACCAGATCCGCTGGTCGACACCCCTGTGGCGATGCTGCGGTACTTGTCGTAGTAAAGGCCACTGAGAACGTGGGATGGAATGTAGGTACAACAGTTGCCGAAACCTGGTGGAAGATGTTACACATTACAATGAAACATAAAACAAACCTATCAGAGAATAAATTTTTATAAAAACGCCGCTAAGAGCCACGAAGGACACACACGGTTCATGAAGAAAAGCACGTGTCGGACCACAAAAATCGGATCGGGAAAATGTGGTAGTGGGGGGAGAAAGAATAGGGAAATTAGTGGATATAAAGTTAAGGCCTTCGGTGGTGGTGTTAGCACTCGTTTTATTGTATTCGCTGTGGTTTTTAAAAAGAAATTAACAAACAATGGTTTATATTGTGCATTTGTATATGTGTCATCAATACAACAAGTGTAAGGAACTCAAAGTATGTGATGAATCGGTCGCTAAAGGATTTAAGTTTTAAAATATTTAAAAAAAGAAAAATATTTTAAAAACTGCGAACTGACATCAAACTAATCTGCATGCAGTGGCGTATTATAGGTAGGGATTTGGGGACCCGAGAGGCTTGGCCCCTTTGAGGGGCCCTGCATACATGATAGTGGCGTAATATTTAATGTAAAAAACATTCTGACACTCCATTGGAGGCTTCTCTCAATTTGGGGAATTTTCCATTTGGACTCCCTCCCATAGCTACGCCTCTGTCTGCATGTATGAATTGCTTAAACGTTCATAGATAAGCACCTAATTGTAATAACGGCATGAAATATTTGATGTCTATTAGAAGGGTGGAGAGTCACTGGAGTAATGGTCTTCCTTCATGTTCATTACCTTGACACTACATTAATATACACGTTATTTGAGAGTCTAGGTTACCGCTGCTGTCAAATTACCCGTGAGCACACCAAAGAACAAACACATCGTAGGTATGTAGGGTAGGAAAGGCATGCCCAGTAGACCCACAAGGACCAGGGCTGACCCGCAGAAGGCAATCTTTCTGTAGCAGAATTTAGTCATCAGGAAACTGACGATCGGCCCTGCAAAAGACGAATGTGAACAAGTAAATTTAAAGAAAATTTAGTTTTTTTTTGTTTTTTGTTTTTGTTTTTTTTTTAAAATATATTTTTGTAGCTCGAGTCAGACAGGATAACATATAAACGTCGATTGCCGAGGAGTGGAGGCGATTATAACCATTCCAACAATAAATTTAAACTGACCTCATAAGCATGCATAAATTATGCTAAACTATCAGCTATTAGCTTAAAGCGACGTTGCTCCAAAAGTGAGCTCCGCGTGGTGATATCGAGACGGGGTGTTGCGTGAAGCCTGAGTGCCATCATTCACTAGATCGTATTTTGCAATGAAAAAAAGCACATAATTTTGTTTTTTATTTTAAATATAATAATGTCGTTTTAAAAAAAATTAAAAAACAACACCCCCCCCTTTTCCAAAATTTTTTTTTAAAAAAAGGAATCCAAGATTCACCTATTTATTTAAGATGACGCCACGGGTCAGTTAAACTTCCAACGCGGCTCATTTTTGGGCCGCGGGCTGAACCTTGGACAATCTAGGCGTAGAGGATCCGAGGATTGTTAAAACACTCTCCACGTGGTAGAATCCCCCAACAAGCTAGAATTGTGCATACCCAACTCGCCTCACCCTGATTACGCCTCTTGGTCAAGTATTGTCTCCCTCTAAAAGGTGACTTTATTCAAAACGAAACATATGTTATAGGAGTAGTTTGGTAACATTGATTGATAACCTTATATGGATTTTTTAAAATCTTGGTTTTCATTTTTTAAAACAATAATATAATTGTATATGGCACAACTTATTTTTAAAACAACAACAAATTTAACAGCAATGTGAATAATTAGCATATTAAAACCCTGCAGTTCCTAAAACTCTTCAGATGTAATAAAAATTCCAAAAGTCATTATAGCACGGACTCATATCATTACATTTCCTATGGCTTTAGAAAAAGTAAACAAATCAACAACAACAAAAAAGAGGCTGGATTAATCAATTTTCCTCTACAAGCTTTTGTAATTTTGTTCTTTTGATCATAGCACATCCTCCCCTGGGCCATTGGGTCGTCTGGTCTTCTGTAATACAAGTATTTACAAGACATTTTGACGTATTTGGGGCAGTCGTAACACTGCCCCTTGACCTCTGAATAGGTTTCCTTCCATAGTCTGTGGCGCTACAAGTGTCTGGGCGGGCAGAGAAATCTGATCACTAACGATGTTGGTAAGAGGGAGACGACTCAGTATAAAAGAGCTTTGGAGGGTATTTGGCGTCTCTCTTGTTCTCCCCTTTATCCCCAAACTTACTTTTTTGGGGGGTCTCCAATCAATAGTAGGCATAACACGATACATATCTTGTTGCACGTTATTGCTCTGCATATTAATACGTTGACTCCATCAGATAAATTGGTTTTTATTCTTCCGGTTATTCGAGCTTGTTCTGGGTCACGTGGTCTTGAGATGGCAAAAAGTACTGACAACTCTGAGATGCTCAAGGGTTTTTCGGGGACAAAAAAAAAGTTGTTTTACTCTACGAGTACAAAATACCAAGCCAAGCTGGTGCCGAAAGGCATCACTTGGTGGTCTTCAACTGCTTGAGGTAGGGGGGGTGAGACTGCAATCAGAAAAAAGTAACTGGAAAAGACGTAAACATAGTAAGGGTTAGCCTGACTGGACGAAAAAAAACAGCGAACGTTTCGGCAAAGAGCGTTTTTCAACGGACAAGCAATACACAAATAAAACGAAAATAAAAAATAAAAACTTAGCTGCGGTGAAATCCAGTTACTTTTGAGGACGAGGGATGTCTGTAATGTTTTAAATGGAGGAATAGTGCAGTGACGATAAAATCACTTATGCCGCTATTAATCGAAGAATTAGTGGCCATTTAATATATACCTAGATATCCATATGTTCGCATGCATCTTTTCTTTTCTATCACCCTGCGATGTAACGATTAATGGGGCAAAGTTAAATAAAGTATTCAAGTATACGCCTAATTCATCAAGACTTTTTTTCAAATTAGTTTTTCGCAACAAACGAAGAAGATCGTTTGCTCTGAAGTCAGTGAACGTGTCTTTGGCCGGAAAACTAAAGATTACTAAATTAACATTTTAAAATAACTTATCGGGTTTTCCAAAATGAGTCTGGTATGAATTTCACTACATAAATATCTGCACATAACACCATTCACAACCCACCAATCACTCCAACCACATCAAACCAATCACGCCACACCAATCACTACAATCACACCACACTAATCACTGCAACCACACCACACAAATCATGCCACAAATCTATTGTAATAGTCTGCCCTCGATCTGCGTAATAGAGTTTCTTAAAATTAAAACAAGTGTGTGGGTTAAAGCTGAAAACATTGTCATGGTTATTTTCTATTTTCATTAATGTAGGTCTTTAAAGTATGATGATTTCTTCCAACTACTCCTTACGAACACAAGAAAGGCATTCATAAATAGGAGGACATGAATCAATATCAGTTGGAAGGGGAGCAATGAATCGTTCGTAGTTTGTGGATCACATTTTCTCTGGGCCTCGTTTAGGGCCTCATTCATCAGTCTGAAAGAATTTATAGTTACATTTGGCCGAGAATTTTACGGATAACATCAACATTCGTTGATTGATGACAAGCAGAGAAGAAGAAGTGGCTAGATGGATTAAAATTATTACGATGTTATTATTTTGGATATAATTTATTTTATTTTTCAAAGTAAGTTTGATATCGAAATGAGATTTAATTTTTCTCTCTTTGTCTCTACATTTTCTGATTATTTACTATAGTCTACTGCTTTTCTGAAAAAATGGAAAATTAAATTTTTGTGTTTTTAAAACCTCCGACATTTTGTACGATTATTTCACTAGTTATAATTTAATTTCCCCCCCCCCCCCCCAGTTCTTGTTATTTCCTAATGCTTTAATAAGATATGGTGATAGCGTTGCCTTAAAAGGCACAAAAGGGACCCGATCTACAGGCAATGGTAGAGCAGCGCTCTTCTTTACTTAGTACACGGACTGCAGGAGAGACCTGCGGCATTTTGTTCATGGTTACAATGT
Organism: Radix auricularia; assembly: GCA_002072015.1. Lineage (NCBI taxonomy): Eukaryota > Metazoa > Mollusca > Gastropoda > Lymnaeidae > Radix > Radix auricularia. The sequence continues at coordinate 129,454 of MUZC01004775.1, forward strand.
CCGAGTCAGCGTCAGACTTTAAAACTAAAGATTTAGAAATCTCACAACACTAATAAAGACTAAGAGTAAAGTGCTCAGCAGCAATGTTCCCTTTTAGTTGCACGGTTTTAAAATACCTCGCAGCAAATTTTTAGGATAATTTCTTTTTGTTGGGTGTATCATTTAAACTTCAGTGGCGTAGCTAGAGGGGGCGGTGGGGGCGGTCCGCCCCGGGCGGCACACATTTTGAGGGCGGCAAATGTGGGCAGTTAAAACGTACAGCCATCACCGACGACAACTCTTTAATTTTTTTGAAAGGGTAAAGCCAAGGTGAAACCAAATATTAACAATTTCGAGTCTTAATTAACGACTCGCACATTTGTTTGATTACATAGTGGTTGTTAAAATTAAAGCAAACTCGAAAAAAAAAAGTTCACTCAAGAACGTATCGTTTTGTTTAGAAAATCAATCGGTATACGTAATAGATATCTGTAAATACAAAACACCGTCACCGCTGGGCCGACAAATATGTAGTATTAATATCGTCATGGCAGTTTTTTGTGTGGAATTTCCACATACGCAGAATGTTTTGCGATCATGTGCGTATATGACATGTTGGTTCAAACCATCAAACTTGTGTTTTACTTGCAAGTAGTAATTTAGGTTACTGTTTCAATTTTCATAATACTAATGAAGGCAATTATTAAAACATAAATTTGTTTCGTTTTTATTGCATTAAAATTAAAGTAGCACACATTAAACTACGGCTATTTTTAAAAATTTGTCTCGGCTATCCTATTAAAGCAATGTGCAAATAATTTGAATTATGACAAGATTATGAAAATATTCAAATTTCTCGGTTAATTAACACCGCAATAGGCATCAATAAATAAAATTGACATCCAAAGACGTGACTAGTAAAACGAAATCAGATGCTGGAATTCTATTTAATTCAATGCAAACTTTTTCTTTGGTTTGTCTTATGTTATAATCTCAATTTATGGGAACATAATTTATGTATGTTTTTTTGTTTTGTTTTGTTTTTGTTTTTTAATTAATGTAAACCCATTTCATGGAACAGAGCGATATGCTAATACAAAGTGTTGTTATATCAGCCAAAACAATTTGTGAAGGAATACGAGTGTTGGAAATCCAGAAGAAGTGGTTATAGATTATCTTTAGATCAAGAATTGCAACTGGAATTGTTTTTATCAATGGATAGAATATAAAATAAAATAAAGGTACACTTTGATCAAGTGCATATCCTTGCAAGAAAGTATTCGTATATAATACCATATAATATCTTATCTTATCTTAAAATGTTACAGACGCTCCTTCTGTACAGAAGAGTTTTGCGTCCTACGTATAACTATGGTTTGTGTTTAGTCCTGTATTCTTATTAGAGTTTTAAATGATGATAATACCATGTAACTTCTAAATGAAGAATTTGCACATCAAATAAATTACTGTTTTGACATTGATAAAGAAAATTTAAATATTGAAAGAAAAAGGATCCCGGTTTTTATAGCTGGACATACACTACTGGAATAGGAATTACGTTAGAAAAATGAGGAGAAAGACCATTTATCTATTATAATTTATTCAACAGTATAGATTAGAAAATTGTGTACCTATATGAAAAATTGTGCTTTTGCTAAGAATTTTCTCAAAAATTGCTACCAACTATCAGTGTTGCTATTTGTGAAAAGAGTTTCTCCAAACTGAAGGTAATAAAAAAAAATCTTCGTTCCACAGTGAGTTATTTAAGACCATAAAATCTTGCAATGTTGACCACAGAACAAGATATTACACATAATTTGAAATTTTTATTGCATAGGCCTAATACACGATTTTTCTACTACTAAAGTTAGTAAGGTAAATGTATAAATATGTTTACATATTAGTGTATACAATTTCTTTGTAAAAAAAATAATTCTTCTATTAATACAAAATAAAAGCATATTAATTGGTAATATTTTTGGAATATATGTTGCCTCATGGGCAAGGGGGGATGGACCTTCGACCTCAGTAACTTTTTTGTGGCCTTTAAAAAAAGTGTCTTGTATATTTTTAAATATGTAGGCTATTTATAGATATATTATTTTATGCGGCCTCTTTTATTACTGCTTAAATAAATATGGCATGCAATGATAAAAATGTTTCTCACATTTACTTCGCTTCAATTACAATTATTTATTCGCGTTCATTTATTTATAAAAATCCTTCATATGATTGACTTAAGGGGCCAGCAAATGAGTTCACTCTATTTTTGCTGATTTTTTACCACCCCCCCCCCCCAAATCGTTACACGTTGTCATAAAAACTTAGACCCGTTTTTCCATACGACGGCACAAAGCTTTGGCCTCCCCCCATAACAACGTATTTTCTATTTGAAAATGAGAATGTTTCAAATCAATTTTTGTCATTTGAGTATGTTTTTAGTTTAAGGCTGCACTATGGTCTAATATCGTAAAACAACACGCGTGAAGCCATGTAAAACGTCATTAATAAAGTGTCATTAATCGAATATTTAAGTGGAACTTTTGCTTAAAGTTGCGCGTTTTTTGATGTGACGTCACATTTACTAAACATTTCCACCTCGTCATAAATGGGGGAATCCCCTACCCGGTTCGTGACGTCATTTATAGATCGTCTCTAAAAAGGGCGGCAAATTGAAGACCGCCCCGGGCGGCAAAAGGTCTAGCTATGCCACTGTTTTAAACAAACAAATTAGGCGCTTTGGAACGTTGCACGCGAGTTTATTATTTTGAACACAGAACAACCAACTTTAGAGGGAGAACTGCACAGAAGACTAAATTTAAAACTCTCTCCACACTCTAATGTAATATGTAAATACGAAAAACATTATGCATTCTTGTTGGCAATTAAAGTTAACATACCTTCAAATCGTAAGCGTTTTCTCGTTCCATTGATGAAGGCAATCATCTGGCTTGAATAATGTTTTTATCATGATATAATCATTTGTAAATATATAAAAATAAACAAGATTCCCTCCAGAACTCTTTACAACACCTCTCTCTCTCTCTCTCTCTCTCTCTCTCTCTCTCTCTCTCTCTCTCTCTCTCTCTCTCTCTCTCTCTCTCTGACTTTCTCATCTATCAAAACAGTTTCGGTATTTTTGTCTGTACTATTATTATTTCAAAATTAATCGTTTTAATTATAATTTTTTTTTAAAAATCTCACTGTAGGTTATATATGAGTGATAGTAGTACAAACCAATGTGATAACAACTCTTTTAGTTTGTTTTAAATAACATGACAGCGGTCAGTGGAAGATCGGGGGCCCGAAGCAGAAGGGGGCGCCCATGTGGTTTTGTACCTATAGGACACCAAGGTGGCTTAATCCGGCCCTGAGTTGCCTGTAGATCAGTGTTTCTTAACCTTTTTGGAAGTACCGAACCCCACCAGTTTCATATGCACATTCACCGAACCCTTCATTATTAGTAGTAATATAGATGCCTTGAGTCGGGTGCTGTCTTGACCTCCCTCCGCCGAACCCCGGCGACTGACTCACCGAACCCCTAGGGTTCGATCGAACCCACGTTAAGAACCACTGCTGTAGATGTTAAACCACTATTGCTTGGTGTGGACAACCCAAACCGTCTATTCACTTCAAAAATTAATTAACCATTATTATTCCATTCTACTATCATTTTTAAAGTTGTGCTAGGTTATTAATGACGGGGTCGGAGTGGGAAATATGCGCCAACTCTTCTCGAAATGTCCCCATGGCCTGCGCCTCAAAATAGCCCCTGCTAACAAAAGTCTAAGAGGAACAGCAGTTAACAGCAGTTAACAGCAGTTAACCCCATCTTCCCCTCAGGACGGAAGAACGCCACACATACCATATATCTTTTTTTTTAAAGTTAAGATCTACTACAAAAATTTACATAAAACATTAGTAACGTAATTGTAATTTTAAATAGATCAGCGCTGCGGATATTAATAGCTCACTATGAAAAATATCGTAAATTGTTCCATCGTACTTGAAGATTAAATTTGTTAGGCATTGGCTCTTACTCATGAAAAATTTCCATGAATAACTTAGTGTCGAAAACAGTTCTCTCAAGGGAATTCTGAACCCTGATTTTTACATCCCATTTTTTATAAATGCCTCCAGTCATTATGTTTTCTGTGAATTAATTATGGAGAGGGTGTAATTTAGACTTAGGCTAGAAGTAATTATGCGTGTGTATGGGGGAGGGGGAGCGAATGTTGTGGAAATTTGTGAAGAGTGGGGCTATACTGGGTTCTAAGAAGAAAGTTTGGGCTCTGAGATGACCAGTAGTGAATGATGGTTGAAAAAGACTTAGACTTGAATGCACGCATGGGTTGTTTCAAACACACATACATGTAAAATGTATTCAATCACATGCACCACAAATATTTCATTGTGTTGATGTTTTTGTTTAACCGGTTAAAATAGAATTTTATGATATTTGCCCCCCCCCTCCAACACCCTAAAATTCTTATTTAATGAAATCAACAAAAGCAACAACAACAAAACTAAAAAACAAAAGCATAAAAAAACGTAGAACATAAATCAGCGCTGGCGAACATTTTTGGGGCCGCGTACCCAAGTTTCAACCAAAACCTAATTATTTATAGCAAAGTGCCAAAACTCCAGTGAAACCTGAAAATGGTGGTTTGGCTTAACTACCATGGTTTGTTTTAAGGAAATGTTATTTAAGTCGCGTGCCGACTTAAGATATTCTGCGTGCCGACCGTGACACACGTGCCATAGGTTCGCCATCACTGATAATAATGAACATTTCAATCGCAAAGCGCCACCATTATGAAGACAGAACATTGAATAAAAGACATTCTTTTAGGGCGTATTCTCCAAGTTCAGCGTGAACATGTCACAATCCAATCTTACCAGAACCGAGGTAAACTCCGAAATTAACGGAGCCGATCAAAGAAACCCCGACCGAAGAGCCAGTGAAGTAATCCAAGAACTCAATGTTGTACACTCCGATGCTGGCCGTGGTACCGAACGTCAGCACTTGAATCATAAAGGCAGAGATAACGATGACTATCCCCCAAGCGCCGCCCTCCATCCTGGACCGAAGACATTTGCCAAATAGAATGGGTGCTTTTCGTCGTACTCCGGTATACAAGATCAATGAATGAGACGTCGGGTATAGTTAAAATGATGCCCCCACCACCCGCCACCCCTACTCCTCTCTACCTCATTCCGATATGGGACGGGCCAGCTCATTTTCGGATGTGAGTTATATCAGTGGTTCTTAAACAGGTAGACCTTGGAGCTGGTTTTGGGGATATGGAATAATGGAGTTGGAGACAGTGTCAGGGTAGGTGACAGGAAGGATATGGAATTGGTGTCAAAAATGGATGGTCAAAGGGGAGCCCGGAAAGCAGTGTTAAGGAGATTGTTCGGTCGGCATTATCAAAGGATATGAGCAGATCAAGAAGTTTAGGTTTAATTTGATTTACATATAGATCTAGATCTAGATCTACATTATTTCATTATGGTAGGAGATAAAATAAGTTTTGAAAATAATATAAAAAGGATAGATTGGGAAAACCCAAATAAAAAAGGAAGCTTCACAAGTAAAAGGATTAGGAACCCATGAGTCAGTTGGAATATGCATAAATCAATAGATATGGCCAGATAAGATGGTTGTTCTTTGTTTTTATGTACTCTAAAAAATATTTATTTGGGAATATTTGGACATTTCTATTATCCTTTCAGTTTTCTTTGTATTGTCACAATGTTGTGAAATGTTGTGTGAGCAGTGCAGTTGAAGAGGCTCTTAAAAATAAATAAAAGCTTTTAAATAAGAGTGGAATATGACCATGGTGTGTTTTTAAAGTCAAGCTGAATATGAAATACTATTAAATCTGGCTTGGAATTAATAGTTTTTTTTTTCGCTCCATATCCTAATGTTTCTAATGTTTCACTAGAACATTCTCGGGTTTAGAGGACCCTGGCGGCGCCCATTCCTCTCCAGGTCAACGGAGGACCATTACTCAACATGTTGGTCATTACTCAAAATTTTTATAGTGGCTTTAGCGTGGATTTGATCCCACGCCCCTCAGCTTGTGAGGCGAGGGCACTATTCATTTCGCTACCAGCCGCCTAATAATGATATGTGTTATTTAAATGAATGTATAATTTAGTTGCATGTAATGTGAAACATTGAAATATGTGCACTTGAATTATTATGACATAAAATATCAGACAATAAGGACTGACAAATTTATTCATTCACTTTTTAAATATTCATGACCTTGTTTGAATGTTTCCAACACAAGTTTTAATGTTTATTTGAGGGTTGTTGTTTTTTTAAAGCTATTAGTGTTTACTTAGTGCAAGCAGATCTTGAAAATGTGTGTAAAACAAATGATGCACCATAATTTAAAAAAAAAATTCAACGAGAGCTTAAGAATTGCTTTAATTTATTTTACTGGAGAGGGATGGGCGCCGCCAGTGTCTATTAAGCCCGAGAATGTTCTAATGGAAACATTAGAATCCTCTACGACCTCGAATAAAAAGAGGTTATGGGACTATTTAAAAAAAAAAAACTATGTTTATTGTTTGTTGTTCATTGTTTCTTTTACTTCTGCTCTAACATGTTTTACCCGGTGGTCTGGTAGATGTGATTTTTGTGTGTTGAAATTCCTGATGGCAATTTGAGCTAAAACTTAGGACGCTTTCGCATTAGTTGGCAGTACAAAACTGATCACAAGCGTATTACCTCATGTGGGAATCACAGCAACGGAGGGTGGTCTTCACTTCGGTGTTCTCTAAAGAAATAAGCGAGGCTACTCATTCTCGATCATAATCACCTATTGCGAAACATGTTTCAACTCTGGATAGGCACCTTCTGACCTTTGCACTCAGTGGCGTAGCTAGGGGGGGGGGCGGAGGGGGCGGTCCGCCCCGGGCGGCACTCATCTAAAGGGCGGCATTTTTGGGCATTAAATTGAAAACAATAGAGCCATTTCCAACAACAGCCCTTTTTCTTTTTAAGGGGGAAACCAAGGTGAAACAAAAATACTCTTAAATTCGAATCTTAAATAGCGGATTCACGCAACATCTGTTTACATAGTGGTAGTTATAACTAACGCAAACAGTTCAAAAATTAAAAATCGCTCAAAAAAGGAATCGGTTTGTTTGGAAAATTAAGCGGTATGAGTCACAAATGGCGCTATTATAAGAAAACTGCACAAAAAACAGCACATCACCGCTGGGCCTAATAATATGTACTATTAATATCACCACGAAAGTTTTTATGTCGAATTGTCGACATTTGCAAAATGATGCGCTGACAAGTACCTACATGACATGGTGGTTCAAATATTGTGTTTAACTTGCAAGTAGTAATTTACATTCTTGTTTCAGTTTTAGAAAATTATTTTAAGGTAACTTACTAAAAATTAAATGTATTTTGTTTTTATTGCGTTAAAGTAGCACACATAATTTGTGTTTTTCATTAAAATATTGTTTCTCATTAAAATGCTACGTCTATCCAATTAAAGCAGTGCGTAAATAATTTGAATTTTTATATTTTATGGAAGAACATGAAAATATTCAAATTTATCCGCTAATAAACATCACTATAACATAAATAATTTCAAAAAAGACATTTTAAAAAAAAATCATACATCTTGGAAAAAATTGACACCTGAAGAAGTAACTAGTAAAACGAGATCAGATGCTGGAACTTTACTTAGTTCAATGCAATATTTTTCTTTTCTATAGTATCTCAATTTGTGGGAACACATTTTCTTTAAAATAAATAATGCCAAACCACTTCATGGAACAAAGTTATGTGCTGTTATAGATTATAGAGAGTTGGAGATATCAACTGAACGCAGTGCTGGAAGAAGAATAAGTATGAGTGGAGAAAATTCAGGAGACGGGGTTCTATCTTTAGAGCAAGTCGTACAACGAGAAATGTTTTTATCCTTAGATACAATTATAAAAGAAAGTAATAGAACCCACTAATGAGTTGCATGTCATTGCAAGAAAATAATCGTGTATAATACTATCATGTAATCTACTAAATGAAAATTTTTACCATCAAATAAATGTCTTTATTACCATTGACAAAGAACAGCTCAAATTGAACGAAAAAGGGTACACAGGGCCGGTCTTTGCAATTTCGGCGCCTTATGTAGTTTAGTATGCGAAAATTGATGCGCGTGGCCCAGTTTGGGTAGGGATAAGGTATTAATAAGGATACTAAGTGAAAATTAAGATAAGTGGGGCCTATGAAAGTGTGAACCCACTGCGGCCGCATAGGTACATGGCAGTGGCCTAAGACCAGCCAACGCTTTACCTACTCTACAAGAAGAGGCTTTATGTTGGAAAAAAAGGGGTGGGGATGTCCCCTTGATCTATTAAAATATATTAAATATTATAGATTGGAAAATTCTTTACCCAACACTATAATTTTGCTAAGAATGTTTTCAACAATTACTATAAGTGTAAATAGTTGTGAAAGGAGCTTCTCCAAACTGCAGTTGATAAAAAAAAAATTAGACCCTATCTTCGTTCCACATTGAGTTATTTAAGACTACAAAATCTTGCAATATTGTCTAAAGATAGAGCAAGATATTACAAATAATTTAAATTTTGATAATATAATACACGACTTCTCTATTATGAAAGTTAGGTAAGTAAATGTATAAATATGTTTACATACTAATGTATACAATTTCTTTGTTTATAAAAGAAATCATATATTTAAAAATAAAAAATAAAAGCATAATAATTGTTAATAATTTGGAATATGTTTTTTTTTTCTCTTTTGGAGGCCTGCGACCACAATTAATTTCTTGCGGCCTTTAATAAAAGCATCTGGTATTTTTGAAAATGTGTACTTATAGGTATATCATCTTATTCGGCCTATTTCATTAATGCTTACATAAATATGGCTTATAATGGTTAACATGTTCCACACCTTTTACTTTTACTTTTACAATGTACTTCCTTTCAATTACAATTATTTATTAATGTTTATTAATTTATAAAATCATAATACGATTGACTTAAGTGGCCGTCCTCAAATGTCGTGTCGCGATTTTGGCTGAAAATTTCCCCCCTGCTCCCCGCTGGTCACACGTCGTCACAAAAACTTAGACCCCTTCTTCAATGTGACATCACAAAGCTCCCCCCCCCCCCCCCCCCCGCTCCATAAAAGCCGTATTTTCTATTTGAAAATCAGCATGTTTCCAATTTATTTTTTTGTCAGTTAAATATTTTTTAGTGTAAGGCTGCACTCTATATCGTAACACGTGTAAACCCCTGTAAAACTTTATTAAATTAAGTTTCGGTAATCATATATTTAAGTGCAACTTTTATTTAATTTTTCGCTTTTTTATTTGACTTTAAATGTGTGACACCCTCTCCCCCCACATGTATGACGTCATTTATGGACACCCCTAAAAGGGCGGCAAATTGGAGACCGCCCCGGGTGGCAAAAGCTCTAGCTACGCCACTGCAAGTTTGCACCATAGTATTTAGAGGAAGTTTCATACGTTTTAACCTGATTACTGATCTAAAAAAATATATTTAAAATAATAAAATTTAAAAAACATCTCCGATGCTTTAGATTGGTTACAGGCATATATACTTGAAATAATACAACAGACAAGTAATATTAGCTCGATGTTTCTGTTTTGCTAATCGCAATAACCTGAACAAATCGGTATCGTTAATTTCATTTTACTTGTTTAAAACACGATCGGCGGGCATTTAGACCATCCAAATTTTTCAAATGCATTTACAAAATGAAATTAACAACAACAAAATTATCTCCGTTTTCATTGGATATACGCTTAATAACCAAATCAAATTTTATTTCTAATAATAATTTCTCTTACCTCACACTAAGGCTGCCTAGCAACGTGCGTGTGCGCTCCTCCCCCCTCTCGCACACACAACACTGTTCAGGAAACCTCACCCGTTCCCTCTGAGGAAAGTAATTTAGTAATCTCTGACCCATACATGTTAGCGCGATGACGTGATCACACAAAAAAACTTGGGTAATGATAAGAAGTGGAAATGTGGCAAAAATAAATTGATCCCTCGAATTTTTTTTTTATTGACATGCATATTGGATGAAGGCAATAAGATCAATTGGGTCAGTTTTCGCCAGCGTTTCCAACTCATACAATCTATAATTAAAATATTAAATCACGAAAAAACGGTAATGACAGCCTGAAATGTATCGTTTTACTCTGTTCATCGGAGTGGCTTTCATATAAAATAAAAATAAAAAACTAGCTTTTAAGAAAAAAAATTAATGAAAAATGCAGCTTTTCTATTTAAAAAAAATACAATGCGCATTTATTAGTATAAGAAAAATAAAAATTTTACCTCGCGTTTGCCCCAAGTATCGGTATTACTTATCAGTACCATTGCCGAGTCCTTAATGTCAAGCTCAGAGTTATAAGTATGAAAATGGGTAGATGATTTTTTTCACTAACCGGCCGATACGCAACTTTCCCTTAGAGGCGCCTTGTTACAGATTGTTAACTTCATAACTCTGCTTTATAACATACTAAAGCCGTTAACTCTCCCGGCACATGACAACAAAAATAGGGCTGAATTATTCATAAAATCAATATCATCGGAGATTTCTTGGCATTTATTTATACATTTCACTTTTTTTTTTAAATCACTGCAATGATTTCTGTTTTCGGTGCAATTGTTTCAGAGTTTTAAAATTTATATTATTAAGATTATTATCATAATCAGTGCCGGATTTTCGTATAATTTAAAGCTACACGACTACACGTTTAAGATTAGGGACCCCACTTTTTTCAGCGACCCCCCCCNGTTGTCTGGTTCTCGTAGTCTGGTTCTGGTTGTCTGGTTCTGGTTGCCTGGTTCTCGATGTCTGACTGGCAGTGGTCTCAAGCCACGAAGATGTGGCTACAAACAGCTCAACAAGTTTGACGGGGCCCCCACTGTGGCGGACTCGCTGTCTAGGGGGATTTTTAGGTCCACCCGTTTTGACCACAGATATAACATCAGGCGTACAGTAGTGTGGTAAAAGTATTCACGAGACTTGACTCAACAGAGAAAATGACGTTTATTTACAGTATATATTGACATATCTATATCCATAGCAATACAGTGTAGCAGCTATCATAGAATACATTCACTGTGTTTGTCTCTCTCTCAACATATCGATAAAACAGGACTGTCCTGGTCCACGCTCAACACTCGTCCCTCTGCCTGCTTAATACACACTGTTCCCTCATTGACACTCTCACCTGACATCTCTACACACTCCCCTGTGAACACCCGGTGAGCGAGTATTCAAGTCCACGGGTGTTCACGCTTTGTTTATCATTCACCCTACATTTTCGCTCAGTCATTCTCACACCATAACATCTAACCGTGACAGGTGTCCCAGAAATGCTCGAATTTTTTTTTTTTAAATCTTTGGTGTCTCACCCCCTGAAATGTGTCTCTTGGATACAATGAGTGAATTGCTGAAGTTGTAGCTCATTGGAACAACATTTAGAGGTCCCCCAAGAGCTTTTAAAATTCCAGTATTAGGCCAACATAAAAATCCAGACGAATCGTGGCTCCAATAATTTGAATCTTTTGCATGCCATATATGAATAAAATAAAGTTTAAATATACTTATATTTACCTCATTGCTACCATTAACAAGAGTTGAAATTGTGTGATTCTTAATTAGAAAATGTAATAAATGCGAGAATAAAATACCTAATGTGCAAAACTTGTGCACAGACACACATTCAATGACATCATCCATTTGTCGGGATTCCAGTGACGATGCAGAATCTGATGAAGAATTTGTCATCCAATCAGCATCCTCAAGCAAAACAAATTCTGCAACACGACATCGAAGCATCATATCACCAAAAGATGCTGCAGTGCTGGACAGAACGAACACCAGCATTAGAAAATCTACAATGATACTTGCATCCACATTCAACGAAGCTGGTGATCCGACATCTGACTCAGTATTTTCCAAGAGCACAATGCATCGTCATCGCAAGTTTCATCTTCAACAAGCTGCAGCATGTATAAAAGGAGACTATATTCCCTCAAAATCAATTGTTCATTGGGATGGTAAGTTATTGCCCGATGTTACCGGAGAGGTTACCATCGATCGGTCGATGGCACTACAAAGCTTCTTGGTGTTCCCAAGTTAGCATCCGGGTCAGGACGGGCAGCTGCTGATGCAGTATATGAACATATCAAATCGTGGAAGTGCCAATCTATGGTTATCGGCATGTGCTTCGACACTACGGCTTCCAATACTGGAAGACTCGATGGAGCTTGCACTCTGTTAGAAGTAGCCCTGAGACATAATCTATTATGGATGGCATGCCGTCATCACGTGTTGGAAGTACTCCTTTCCGATGAATTAAATGTTTGTCTTGGACCATCCTCTGGGCCAGAGATTTTGTTTTTTAAGAGATTTTGAGAAAAATGGTCAGAATTAAACCACACACCCGAAGCCAGATCCGCCCCTTTGATAATCGTGTCTGATTCGATTAAAGAATTTATCAATGTCAACTTGAGGTCAGTAATTTACGTGATGATTATATGGAATTTCTTCTCCTTGCTGCACAAATGGTTTGGTTGGAGGTTGATGTCAGCATTCGCAGACCTGGTGCCCAACATAGGGCAAGGTGGATGGCAAAAGCAATCTATGCATTGAAAATCGAACTGTTGTTTGCAGGCAACGAAACCATCTTTCAGTTAACAGCTCGAGAATTACAAGGTATTCAGCGCTTTAATCGGTTTACCATATGTGTTTATCTTCAATCATGGTTTTCATGCAGGCTCACCGCTGATGCACCTGTGAATAATATCTTGTTGATACAGCGTTTATACGAATTAATATATGGTAGTGAGTATAGCCTCGTCAAAACGACCCAATATGCGGCTGCATACGCGCTCGTTCACTTCCGGTTATTGCTATTCTTAGTAATATTTTTTTTATAAGGTTAAAAATTTCATCGGAGAATGTGTGGCTGTGTGGTCATATTGATAGTACGATAGTACGCTACATCGCAGGTCCGGGGTTCGATTTCTTATTGATGCTATTTTTTTTTTTCAAACAATACTACATGAATTGATTATGAATAAGATTTTTTTTTTTTTTAATGGTTTGTTTTGATGTTAGGCTTAGGGATAGACTTTAGGGTTACGTTAAGTGATAGTTATTAGGGTTTGGGTTAGGTTTAGTTTTTAGGGTTTGGGTTAGGTTTAGTGATAG